>JAHHUM010001464.1:0-24844 GCA_036173005.1 Crenichthys baileyi
GGGGGGGGTTTAAGGTGAGTCACACTATCAGAGACATGACACTTGTCTTTTAAAAGAAACACTTTGAGCTAAAAACATTGCAAAGTGAACATGATGCCAATGTTTAGTATAGCTTGTATGTTTGCAGCTTTCAACAGTAAATGCAGTCATATTTTATGTTATTTTCATAAATATTTGCACTAAGTTGTTTATACTTTAAATAAATGATTTCCCATCATGCAAAGCAGCAAAGTTTGACTTTTATGCCAAAAATCTGCATTAACCCATACAAGGCCTTGGGATTGTATTCATATGCAGTGAACCTTAACACATTTTGTCATAAGCACAAAATACAAGGTATTTTAGTAGGATTTTATTCGATAGACTAATACAAACTAGTGCCTAATTGTGAAGTGGAAGCAAAATGTTGCATGCAAACCTATTCAGCCCCTGTGATTCAATGTTTTGTAAAACCTTATTTTGCTGCAGTGACAGCTGCAAGTCTTTTGGGTTAAGTCTCTACCAGCTTTACACATCTAGTCTGAAAGTTGTGACCAAAGTAGTCCAAGCTCAGTTAAACTGGAAGGAGAGTGTCCGTAAACATCCATTTTCAAGACTTGCTGCAGATGTAGTAACAAAGTCAGGTTTTATCAGGTTTTTCATTGAATAATTGCTCCGAATTTCCACAACAGAATGACAATACCCAGTAACATTGTTCGATTTTTCTTGTAATTAGGTTGGAAACCCCATTTTTTCCACATTTATCAACATTCCATAGAAGAAAAAATATCCATCTTCTTTTTGCAAAAGTTTTCTTTTTCTCTCTTTTAACACCTAAAAATAGAAATAAAATGGTGGTTCTTTAGACATGACAGCAAATTTCCTATAGTAGATGTTCACCAGAAATCAAAAGTTGTCTTTTCTCTAAAAGTTCATGTAACATCAGCCGCTGTAAACAAGATTTGATCTAAACCGGTCCACTGTAGCTCAGTCTGTATGTTTGGGGTTATTGTTCTGCTGGAAGGTGAACCTACGCCCCAGTTTCAAATCATTTGCAGCATCTAACAGGTTAACATTCCAGGATTGTTATATATTTATCTTCCCATGAACTCCGACCAGTTTCCCTGTTCCTGCTGTAGAGGAGCATACCCACAGCATGATGCTGCCACCACCACCATGTGTCATCTTCAGTGTTAGTTTGTTGACACACACAGCAGTTTGAATGTAGGTAAAAAGTCCATTTTGATCTTATCTGACCAGAACACCTTCTTCCACAGGTTTTCTGTGTTTCCTACAGAGTTTATAACAAACTATAAACAGGACTTGTTAGTGTTTTATGGATTTTCTTGGTAAAAAAAAAACTATTAAACATTTCCTTCCACCCCATATTTCAGTGCTATTTAATGTCACAGCAGTTTGTGGTTCTAATGTGACAAAATGTTTTTTAACAAGTTAAATGTGTGTGGAAAATTTTGCAAGGCACTGTGGTTTCCAAAAGGTTGTCTTTGGTTATGTTACTTTAAAAGAATGTTATACACAGTAATGATTACTAGAAATGGACAAATGGAGACAAATAATAATTTGTTTATTTTTTATGATTTTGGGGATTTCCCAAATAATTTTTCCAGACTTTTGCAGCTATCATGCTAGAAACTAACTTTCAACCACTGAGTGTAAATTAGCATCAGTGCTGATGCAGAATCAGGAGGCCAAGCCAAATTATTTTTAAAATTACCCAAGAATGGTAGCTCTTTTCTGTTCAGTTAAAGCTGGTCTTAAAAGTGCTGAAATGTATCATCTTTTCAATAAATATGACATCAAAACAAAGGAAAGTCACATGCTAAAACACTAACACTGATTAATATTTCTTTATCAATTTGAGTCAGCATCTTTTGTCCACCCAGACTGCCATGCCTGCATTGGAGGTGATCTGCAGCCTGATTGGCTGGCTGTGTCTCTACCTGTTGTTCTGCTTCACCTTCTCCCAGCGAGGGCCTGAGTGGAACTGTCGCCTGGTCACTTTGACCCACGGGGTCTTCATAGTGCTGCTGACTGCATATGTTGTATTTGTTGACGGTCCCTGGCCCTTCACACATGCAGGTCAGCAAAACACAGAAACCATCAGGGTGATGTCGCGGTTTAGTTTGGTGGCAAACATGCCAGACATTTAGTGAAAACAGCATGATCAAAGTTTAAACATGATGGTTAGTTATGTTTAAATGTGTTTTTAAGTGGTTTTAGAAGGCTTTAAAAAATGACCGGTGCTAATTTTGGAGGGCTGATAACCAGAAACAGTACTGCTGCTGTTGAATCTGCAGACATGTGGAGGAAGGAAACAAGAAATTCGAAGATAAGTACAACAAAAACAGGTTTGGTAGACCTGAGAATGCTGGGAAAGAATGTTGCTACACTGTGCATCATGCAAATATAATTACATTCTTCTGTTTATGTCAGCACAGTTGTTTGAAAGCATAAAGATAAGGGTTAGAGTTATTCATCAACCCAAAAACTGTAGATTCAGAGTCTCCTTATTTAGAGAAACAGATGGTTTGGATACTATAAGAACGCTGCATCATGTTTGTAAAGACAGATGCATTTAGTTGCTTTAACACTGACATCCTTATAGGTTTACATGTCCAAGATCATTTTGACAGATTTTTTTAGATATTATTTTCTGGCCATAGATTTAGGCATTTAAAGGATTCAATAATTGCTTCTTTTTAATAAATATTTAACATTTTGTTTGTTTTTTTAAGTGGGGTTGTCTGGTATAGATATGGGTTATCAGTATCTTACCTGCGGTAGACAACAGTCAAAGTATTTTCAGTTTTGAGCATCGGGGTGAAGTTCTCCAGGTGGAGATAAGCTAGCAGTTAATAAAGAGCAAATTTTAGAGTTTTATCAAAAATCAAAGCTTTCATATCGGTTTACAAAATAGGATGGCAAGATTTTAACATGCTTTGTTTACCTAAGGCAGTGTATGTTCCTACAGCAGTGAAATTCATGGCAGGTACGCAGTCATGCAACAGTATTAGTTCGACTGCAGGTTAAACTCCTGACTGCTCATACCTACTCCACACAACACAAGATAAGAAAACAATACCCATCTAAATACTGGTTTGGAACATATATGAGTGAGAATAAATAAAATGAAATATGATTACGCTAAGGATGAGTTTTGTTTAATACACAGGGTTTGTATTTTCTCTGCAGGTACAGAAAACACTGAGCTCCAGATTTTTGCCTTGGCAGTCTGCCTCGGCTACTTCTTCTTCGACATGGGTTGGTGCGTGTGCTACCGGAGCGAGGGGCCAGTCATGCTGGCACATCACGCTGCTAGCATTGTGGGCATCCTTCTGGCCCTGCTGATGGGTGTGTCGGGCTGTGAAACCTGTGGGGTCATCTTTGGCAGCGAGATCACCAACCCCTTGCTGCAGACCCGCTGGTTCCTCCGCCAGCTGGGTCTGTATGACAGTCTGCTTGGAGATGCCGTGGACCTGCTCTTTATCTTACTGTTCGCCACGGTGCGTGTTGGCATGGGGACTGTAATGTTTTACTGCGAGCTCACCTCTCCCAGAACATTGCTGATAATGAAGCTCGGCGGTGTGGTCATGTATCTATTAGCGTGGGTGTTCATGGTGGACATAGCCAGATTCGGCTACAAGAAAAGTAAGGCCAAATATAGAAAGTGGATGGAGAACCACAAGCTCAAAAACATGAACAAAGAAAAGCTGGTTGGACATACAGACAAGAGTGACTGAGAAGGCTGACTAACCTCAGAGGCTTTAAAATATAGTTCAGGTTTTTTAAACTGATGCTTTGTGAATTTAATATCAGTAATAGTTTTCTTACCTGTAGTGCAGCAGTCTTCAGCTCCAGTACTAGAGAGCCACTGGCCTGCAACTTTTAGATGCATTGCTGCACTAACTTACCTCATTCAAATGGCTAAAGTACCTCATTTGCATGTCATTAAATCAAGCTGTTTTCAGTCTGTTACAATGCAAAGTTAGGTTTATTGACACTGCCAGCTGGATCAGTCCGTCTTATCAGCTCATTATGGGTCCCCAGGGATCATTTCCAAACAACTACAAGACCTGGAATAGCATATGAATGCATAATTTCCAATGCTGTTACACAAATAACAAACCTGGCATGGAACTTAAAGCTTACTCCATTGTTCATTGACTCCTAGAACGAACTGAGGACTTGCAGCTCATCAGGTAAGATGACGCAGCCTGCAGCATTAACAGGTTCGGTCGCAGGGGCAACAGGTCCAGGAGGGAAACCCAGATGTTTCTTTCCCCGGCGAAACTCTCATTCTGGGGGATCCCAAGTTGGTTTCAGACCAGAAGGGATGTATGTAGTTCGTCCAGTGAGTTCTTGGTTTTTCCTGGGGTCTCAAAAGCCTCCAAAAGCTGGTGTTCAAGAGGCATCCTGATTAGATGCCTGAACCACCTCAGCTCTACCCCACTCTGCTCCTGAATAATGGAGCTTCTCACCTGTATCTCTAAGAGTGAGTATTGTTACCTTCTGGGGAAACTTGGTGACCAGATTTAGCAGATTCGGAAATTGGTCCTTTCTCCATCCGACAATATTCTCAGTCTAGGTCGTCTCTAAACCAACCAACATATGTTTAGACATTGTTCAGCTCAGAAGACAGTGATAAACTTAACATTGCTCTATTGGGAAAGTGTAGATGTTTGATGTAAGTTTAAGTGGTTTTAAATGGCTCAGGCTGTTAAAATTGTCGGTGGGTGGTTGGGTGTCCACCTGACGAGCTGTTAAGGTCTCTGAGCATTTTTTTTACTCTTCTACAAACCCACTGCGATATGACATCTGTCACTACATGTAATAAAACTATTGCTGATAAAACAGAACCTCACTTTAAGGCTTACTCCTGTATGATGGCTTCTACGGGGTTAAAGGTGCTAGGTACAGCTTTGCTTGACATAAAAATGATTAATAATGACAACACTTTGAATGCTACGAGCTTTATTCAGCACTGTTCACTGCCATCTTGTGGTACCAAACTCACCATTATATTTTGCCTGAACCGACGTATGGTTGGTATGAAATGTCCAGTGACAGACAGCTTCTGTTCGTACCTTAAGAAGTCAGGTACGAAATGGCAAAGGAGGGAGCTGACCAGCAACCCTTCAGCTCCAGTACGATTTCTCTTCAACCATCTATCTCCTTCTTCTTCGTTGTTTACTGCAGTCTACCATGTGTGCTTTCAGGTTAATTCAGTTTAATTTTTCAGTGAAAACAAATTTCTCCATGATTATTTTTGAGATTCCACCTTCAAGTTAAAATACCTTACTGCAAACGTTTAACCTTTTCAATCTTTATTCTGTGACTCAATCTTTAATTAATCAAAAATTACAATTTTTTAAGCAGCTTTTTTAAAGAAGCCTACATTTATCTGAATAAACCAAACATTTTTATTTAATGATTTGCGTAAGTCTCTGACCTTCATTCAGTGCATGCATGCTCTATAGTAAAACACACTACACTGTACTATACCTGGATCATTTGATCATATTTAACAAGAGTACACAGACATGGTAAAAAATAAAGATTATTTTGTATTGGGTTGCCAGCCATCGTTTTGTGATACTTATGGAAAGATAATTAAACGGCAGCTCCTTGTTCAGATCTTGGAAAGACTCAGCGTTTTCCAAACCTGGAATCTGGTCTCAGGTGGACGTGCGTTGATCAAAAGTTTTATTTCAGAAACTATGTAACCTCCATCTGTTCATATTATTATATTATTACGAATGCCTTGCTAGTATCTAGTTGCTGCAGATTTGTCGGTTGCACATCGTTCACTGGAATCTCCTGTTATCCACTCCATCCCAAAGGTGCTCTGTTGGATTGAGTTCTGATGACTGGAGGCCATTGGAGTTTTGTAAAGTCATGTTCAATAAAACAGTTTGAGATGACATGCTCCATCATCCAGCTGGTGGTAACCACCAGAAGATGGGTGCACTGTGGCCTCAAAGGGATAGACAGGGTCGTCAACAATACTCAGGTAGGCTGTGATGTTTAAATGAAGCTCAGTTGGTACCAAGGGGCTCAATGCGTGCCAAGTAAGTTACCCATTATACCACCACCAGCAGCCTGAACCGTTGATACAGTGCTCTAATGTTCTCTATCCAACCTGTTATTGGCCGATTTGGTGAGTTTGCGTGAATTTCTTTCTGTTTTCTGTTCTCAGCTGACAGGAGGGGTACCTGCTGTGTTCTTCAGCTGCTCTAGCCCGTCTGCTTCTTTGTTAGATGTGTGTTCAGGGAGGGTATTCAGCATACCTTGGTTTTAATTAGTAGCTTTTCAAGCTACAGTTTCCTGCCCATCATCTGAAACCAGTCTGCCTCATCTCCTCTAGCCTCTGACATGAAGAAGGAAATTTGGTTCACACAGCTGCCACTCAATTATTTTGACGTTTACGGACCATTCTCTGTAAGCCTGAGAGATGCTTCTGTGTGAAAATCCCAGTAGATCCACAACAGCAGGTTCTGAAATCATCAGACCAACCCGCCTGGCACCAATGCCACGTTGAAAGTCAATTAAATGCCCTACTCCAGGGGAGTGAACTCTGATATCCCAGCCGCTTTTCACCGGGCTGTGATCCACTCCAGGGCTGAAGGTGACGATTCGAAAATGCCAACATAGACACAGCAACACCCAAACATCCAATTCAATTCAATTCAATTCAATTCAGTTTATTTATATAGCGCCAATTCACAACACATGTCGTCTCAAGGCACTTCACAAAAGTCAGGTACATACATTACAATTAATCTTAATCATTGAACAGTGCAGTCAGATTCTGTTATTTATTCAAATTGGATAAAAAGTTTTTCTATCTAAGGAAACCCAGCAGATTGCATCCAGTCAGTGAATTGCAGCATTCACTCCTCCTGGATGAGCATGTAGAGACAGTGGACAGTCACTGGCGTTGACTTTGCAGCAATCCCTCATACTGAGCATGCATGTAGCGACAGTGGAGAGGAAAAACTCTCTTTTAACAGAAAGAAACCTCCAGCAGAACCAGGCTCAGTGTGAGCGGCCATCTGCCACGACCGACTGGGGGTTTGAGAGAACAGAGCAGAGACACAAAGAGAACAAAGAAGCACTGATCCAGGAGTACTTTCTATGGGAAGGAAAAGATAAATGTTAATGGATGTAGCTCCTTTAGTCGTTTCACCTAGAAAGAAAGAACAGATAAACTCTGAGCCAGTTTTCAAGGTTAGAGTCTGAAGAGAGCACATAGAGTTAGTTACAGTAAAAGCTCAGTTAGCAGCTATGTCTAGGAGAGAGAAAGGGTTAAACACTGAAAGACAGGGCCATGTGGATCATCGGTAGAGGGTGAGCATTAAATTGTTGCCAGCAGAAGCTTGGAGGATTCCCCTCTCCAGAAAGGTGTTACAGGTAGACACAGAGTCAGGCCAGGTGTAGCTTCTAGGAAGAGAAAAGAGAGAGAACAAAGTTAAAAGCTGAAATAACAGCAAATAATGCAAAATTGGAGAGTAGTGTGAGAAAGTAGCGAAGAGGGTGAAAGTGGTCATTATGTCCTCCAGCAGCCTAAGCCTATAGCAGCATAACTACAGAGATAGCTCAGGATAACCTAAGTCACTCTAACTATAAGCTCTATCAAAAAGGAAAGTTTTAAGCCTAGCCTTAAAAGTAGACAGGGTGTCCGCCTCACGGACTAAAACTGGGAGCTGGTTCCACATGAGAGGAGCCTGATAACTAAAGGATCTGCCTCCCATTCTACTTCTAGAGACTCTAGGAACCACCAGTAAACCTGCAGTCTGAGAATGAAGTGCTCTGTTAGGAACGTATGGAACAATCAGATCTCTGAGGTATGATGGAGCTAGATCATTAAGGGCTTTATATGTGAGGAGGAGAATTTTAAATTCAATTCTGGATTTAACAGGGAGCCAATGAAGGGAAGCTAAAGTAGGGGAAATATGATCTCTCTTTTTAATTTTCATCAGAACTCTTGCTGCAGCATTTTGAATCAGCTGAAGGCTTTTAACTGCATTTTGTGGACATCCTGATAGTAAAGAATTACAATAGTCCAGCCTTAAAGTAACAAATGCATGGACTAGTTTTTCAGCGTCACTCCTGGACAGGATATTTCTAATTCTGGCAATGTTCCGGAGGTGAAAGAAGTAAATCCTAGAAACCTGTTTAATATGGGATTTAAATGGCATGTCCTGGTTAAAAAATAACACCAAGGTTTTTTACTTTATTTCCGGAGGTCAATTTAATGCCATCCAGGTTAAGTGATTGACTAAGCAGTTTCTTTTTTAAAGACTCCGGTCCAAAGACGACAACTTCTGTCTTGTCTGAATTTAGAAGCAGAAATTTTAAAGTCATCCAAGTTTTTATGTCTTCAAGACATGCTTGTAGTCTATCTAACTGGTTGGGCTCATCAGGATTCATGGATAGGTAAAGCTTAGTGTCATCAGCGTAACAGTGAAAATTTATTCTATGCTGCCTGATAATTTGACCAATTGGAAGCATATATATAGTAAAGAGAATTGGCCCAAGTACTGAACCCTGTGGTACTCCACACTTAACCCTGGAGTTTAAAGATGATTTATCATTTACATGAACAAACTGGAATCTGTCAGACAGATAAGATTTAAACCAGCCTAGTGCTGTTCCCCTGATCCCTACAGCATATTCCAGCCTTTCTAAGAGAATATTGTGATCGACTGTATCAAATGCAGCACTGAGATCTAACAGAACCAGTACAGACACAAGTCCATTATCTGAGGCCATAAGAATATCATTAGTGACTTTCAGCAGAGCTGTTTCAGTGCTATGATGAGCTCTGAAGCCTGACTGAAACTCTTCAAACAGGTCATTGCTGAGTAAATGCTCCCACATTTGATTAGCAACTATTATCTCGAGAATTTTAGATAAGAATGGAAGATTGGATATCGGTCTGTAATTTATTAAGTCATCTCGATCAAGTGAAGGTTTCTTAAGCAAAGGTTTAATTACAGCTAGCTTAAAAGCCTGTGGTACATACCCATTTACTAAAGATAATTTAATCACATCTAAAATGGGGCTGGTAATCAGAGGGAACACTTCCTTAAATAATTTGGTTGGGATTGGGTCTAACATACAAGTTGAAGGTTTAGATGAAGCTAATATTTCTGATAACTCAGGAAGCTCCACAGGATCAAAACAGTCCAAACACAGATCAGGTTCTACAGTTATTTCCAATGTTGTCTCACTTGTTGAGGATGAAGTAATCATCTTCGGGATTATGTCAAAGATTTTTTTTTAATAGAATCAATTTTATTTAAGAAGAATCCCATAAAGTCATGACTGCTGAGAGCTAAGGGAATGGATGGCTCACAGAGCTATGACTCTGTGTAAGTTTAGCAACTGTACTAAAGAGAAACCTAGGATTATTCTTGTTCTCTTCTATTAATGATGAGAAATAAGCTGTTCTAGCTTGGTGAAGTGTTTTTATACAACAGTAGGCTATTTTTTCCAGATTAAGTAGGAATCCTCTAGGTGTGTAGAGCGCCATTTTTGCTCCAATTTTCTAACATTGTGTTTTTAAAGTACGCAGCTCTGAATTAAACCAGGGAGCCTGGCCCCTATGAATAATTTCCTTCTTTTTCAAGGGGGCTGCATTGTCTAATGCACCACGCAATGATGAAGTAACACTATGAACAAGAGAATCAATTTGTGAAGGGGAAGAAACAAAATTATTCCCCCTCAAACTGTGCTTTTCTGTGATAATGAGGAAATTAAAAGTGGACAAGATTCTTTAAAGGTTGTTACAGCATTGTCTGCTAATGATCTACTAAAATGAAAATTTTCTTTCAGGTGTGGAGTACTCGGTTAAATTAAACTCCAAAGGTTATTAAGAAATGGTCAGACAGGACAGGGTTATGAGAAAATATTATGTCTTTTACACTCAATGCCATATGTCAGCACAAGGTCCAGAGAATGAAGACAAAGGTGGGTAGGTTTGTTAATGTTTTGAGCAAAGCCAATTGAGTCTAAAATACCATTAAAGGCTAAATTTAAGCTATAACTTTCAGTGTCATCATGAATGTTAAAATCCCCCACTATAATAACTTTATCTGTATTTAAACACTAAATCAGAAAAAGGTCTGAAAACCTGATCTAAAAATTGAGAGTAAAGGGCTGGTGGACGGTACAAAACAACAAACAGAAGTGGTTTTAGTGCTTTGCAATTTGGATGAGGAAAACTGAGGATTAAATATTCAAAAGAGTTGTAGCTATTGATTGGTCTGGGACTAATCAATAAATCGGACTGAAAGATGGTTGCTACTCCTCCTCCTCGCCCAGTATTTCGAGGAATGTGAAAATTTTAATAATTAGTAGGAGTTGACTAATTTATAGTAACATAATCCTCTTGCTGCAGCCAGGTTTCTGTGAGGCAAAATAAATCAATCTGATTGTCACAAATCAGGTCATTAACTAGCAAAGTCTTTGAAGAGAGAGATATTATGTTCAGTAAGCCACGTTTAATTGTTTTATTTTTAGTCTGAGTTGTGTTTATTTTTATTAGATTTTCCTGATTTCCTCTTTTTTGATAATTTTTTAATCTATTCAATTTTGGCCGTGGGCGAGACACTGTCTTAATAGGGTAATGGGTGGGTAGCAGTACAGAAGCTGCAGAGAGGAGTATTAAACTACGACCCTGGTTCCTGGTCTGAACCCTGGGTTTTTAGAGGTTTGGAGAACTAATAAATTCGGCCAGATTCCTAGAAAGAAGAGCTGCTCCATCCAAAGTGGGATGGATGCCGTCTCTCCGGATCAGACCATCGTCATCCACTTATTCAAGACCAGGTCACCGGGTCACAGGTCACACAGCACTCTCTGGCTCATCCTGGGGGATTCAAAGGCATTTCCAGACCAGATCTAAAACTCACTGGAGTTAGGGTCTCCTCCCAGTGGGATGTGCCCAGGAGGCTTTCTGATCAGATAGCTGCTTAAAGACCTCATCTGACTCCTTTCAATGCGGAGGAGCAACAGCTCTACTTCAAGCCTCCGCCCAGATCATATACTAGTTCCTCACCCTATTTAGGCCAATCCTCATTTGGAAGCCGCAGGGGGCCTGGACACCTCTGTCAGGGTCAGAACGTAGACAGAACTTTGCTTTTTTAACCCCCATATTACTGCAGACAAGACCCCTGTCCATCCTTCCATTACTTAGGAACTCATCAACTTGAGGCAGAGCCTGACCCCCAACCTGAAGGGAGAAATCCCCCATCTTCCCAAACAGAGCTGGAGCAGAGGAGATGTGTGTCGGCAAACTAGTTTTATTATTAAACAACAAAAAGCTAAATTTAAAAACAACATTTGTGGAACAGATTGAAGCAGTTGGATAATAAATCTTCTTTAAGTAGTTTGTGTTGATACATTACATGACGTCATGGTGCAAAACAAGGAGTAGTGGATAAAGCCACAGATAGAGCTGATACACTTTAAGCAATCGTTTTACAATAAACATCTTTACATTACAACACTTCTCTTCTCAGTCCATCTACAGATATCTTTCATTTATTGTTTGCTTTATCGTCCAAGAATTTAAAGCCACAGCGGGATCGGTGCAGTCTTATGGCCAAGGAGTCCAACCTTGGAAGAGAAGTCCCCAAACAAAACAAAAAAAAAAAAATCAACCAAACTGTAACTAAACCAATGGAGCTTAATTAGCTCCATGCAACATGAGCTCACATAACAGCAGGTTTTTGGGACAGAAAGCGTAATTAACTGTGTTTATTATGAAGACCTAATTGATTCAGGAATCTGCGGAAATAACGATTGAATTCCTCCTCCATGTTTGTCATTTTCTGTTTTATTTCAAAGCAGAAAATTTTAACACTGTTAAAAATCTGTGGAATGTAGAGTAGTTGAGATTTTCTCCTGCAATATATTTGTATTAGTCCATCATTCAGATTCTTTTATTCATCTTTTATTCAATATTCATGATGATGGCAAATAAATGTAAAGTCAGTATGTGTAAAACTGGCTGTTGTGTTTGTTACAGCCTTAAAAAGAGTAAACCACAAAAAAGGCTCCAATTTATGAAGATTACATTTATTCTGAGAAAAAAAAGGCTGATTATCTCCTTTATGCATGGTTTTTATCTGGTGACTAAAAAATGCCTGCTTGAAGCAACTGCATTAGAGGATCACTTTCCTCTTCCTCCACCTTTAAAACGCAGGCTGAGATAATCGAAGCTTAAAGAGGAGAAAATTTAATAAAAATAAATATCTCACTATTCTAACCTGCCTTTGAAAAAATTAAAATATTGGGGTGAACATACACATATATGTGCACATTGTTGTTGTTTTCTTTCCTCTAAAGTTTCCATATTTATGTTTAATGTAATGTTCGCTGTGAGCGCCTAAAAGCGAAGTCAAATTCCTTCTTTGTGCAACAATGCTGGCCAATAAATCTGTTTCTGAAACCTGGAGGATGAAGGTAATAAGGGATCAAGTGTTGGAACTAATATGATCAATGAGGTCTATCCTAAGGGAGATTACGACGTGAACAGCTTGTTGCAAATCAGTCGAATTACATTTAAAATAAAATTCTGTTTGATCATTCAAAAGCTGGTCAAATAATGTTTTTCATCCTTGTTTTGTTTAGTGTTAGATCAACATAATTTAACACCTGCAAACTTGCACCCTTTTCAGTTGTATTTCATCCACCAGTTCTATTCTAAACAAATATCCTAAAAAACTCAATTGGATGAAAACATCTCAATATGTGCACCACTTAACCAACAGGGGGCAGTATAACAAGCAAAACTATGACTTTTGGTGATTTTATATTAAATAAATAACTAATCATTATCTTAAATTATACAATTTTTACCAATTTGCCAGATTTTTCCATAATGCTACTTTGAACTTTGTTTACTTCGTTAAAAAACCTCAGTGATATACACTACCAGTCAAAGGTTTTAGATACACTTTCTTACTTAATGGGTCTCTTTATTTTCATGACTATTTACATTGTAGATTCTCACCAAAGTCAACAAAACTGAATGAGCACACATGGAATTATGTGGTAAGCAAAAAGTGTGAAATAACTCTAAACATTTTTATATTTTAGATTCTTCAAATAGCCGCCCTTTGCTCTGACGACTGCTTTGCTCTCTTTCCGTTCTCTCCATGATCTTCATGAGGTGGTCGCCTGAAATGATTTTCCAAAGAGTCTTGAAAGAACTTCCCAGAGGTTCACTGAGAGAAGGTCAAAGGTTAATATTTCAATCATTACAGCAAAGGGCGGCTACTTTAAGGAATCTGAAATATATTCAAAGGTCTTTTACAATTTTTTGTTTGCTACATAATTCCATATATGTTCATTTACAGTTTTGATGCCTTCAGTGAGAATCTACGTTCAATGTAAATAGTCATAAACCTAAAGAAAACCATTAAATGAGTGTCTAAAACTTTTGACTGGAAGGTGTAATTTAAAAACTAGACAGAGCAGAGCAGTTTTCCCAAAGCCTACTGAATCTCGGCGTTGCTGTTCCAATTTCTTGGAAAAACTTTTTTTTTTTATTTAGAAAAGGATTTCACCCAGTGAACCAGACCCTTCTTCATTTCTCTTTTTGAAAAGGCTGCATGGTAGAGCAATTGGTAGCACTGTTGCCTTGCAGCAAGAAGGTCCTGAGTTCGAATCCCTGAATTGCAGGGAGTTTGCATGGTTCTCCCCATGTAGCTGTGGTTTCTCTCCGGGTACTCTGGCTTCCTCCCACAGTCTGAAAACATGACTGTTAGGTTAATTGATCTCTTTATAAAATGCCCTTCGGTATAAGTGTGAACGTATATGGTGGTGTTGCCCTGTGATGGAGTGGCGACCTGTCCAAGGTGTACCTAATGATCGCTGGAGATAGGCACCAACACCCCCTGTGGCCCTGCAAGGACAACTGGCTACAGACAATTGATCAATGGATGATTTGGTAAAGAGGAGATTCTCAAGGTTGTCTTTGACGGCAATGGTTCGATTGGGAAAATTGTTAGAAGAAAATTAGCTTTGTTAGACCTTGGGCTGAATCCAATGAAGCAAAGGTCCAAAACACCAACGATAGGTGGACAAGAAGGCGTCGACAGATGTATGTCAGTAAGTCTGAAAACTAATTCTGTGAAGGAAGGATCCCAGAGATGGAAAAGGCCAAACCAAATGTCCTCCTAAGCCCCAGCAAAGAAATGTGGAACATGTTGCAGCAGTTGAATTAGTTCTGGAAACAATCAATCAGAAACTGAAATCAGCATTTCTGAGTCATCGTATCTGTCCATCAGTGCTCAAGGTTTGTTTAAACCCTTTCCTGCCAGAAGAAACCTAACGAAATAAAATAACCCAGAAATCAGAGTTTGGCATTAGATGTGAAAGGTTTTTAGGGTAACTCTCATTTCTGCTTGACTGAATTCATTCAAACAACAACGTATTTCAGTTTGTGACCCTCACAGTTGTTGAAAAGTCTATAAATTTGGAACATTTGTGGATGGTATTAACATCTGAATCTGAAATGCCATTACTGGATGGCTGCTGTCTGGCACTTTATTTCCATGCAGTCTTGAAGCATCCATGCAGGGTTTATTTTGTGCTGAAGATGTCTTCATGGAGTCTTGAGCGCCTCTCAGATAAGCTCTTTTTCCATTTCATACTTCCAGTGTTTACGATCTTTTAAACGGCTGATTGATTTTATAGCTAAATCTCCGTGGATAAAACACCGTCTAGTGACACATGCTTGCAGCAGCAGTCCAGCAGAACCTCCATTATGAGTGGCATAAGCAAGTAAAATGACCGGTTTGACTCAGATCAGGTCCATGATCACTGAAGTCCCTCTGAAACGAAGCAGACAGGAGGTTTGATGACGGGAGGAATAGAAAGATGCATATGCATGCAGTAGGGATGGAAATCAGGTGACTGAGTGAGCAAACCCACCATTGTTGTCATCTGAGTCTGTAGCTCCATTGCTGTGGATCCGCTGAAGTTCGTGGTACTTCATCTCCACGTCCTGTGAGCACATATTTACAATAAAACACAGTTAATAACAGTGATGTACGTCACAGTCAAAACAGCTAATCAACATGAAATACACAATCAGACATGCTAAGATGCAGGAACATAAAACTGGACACTTTTTCCATTTCAAAATTTACATAATTTTCAAATTTCAGGACTTTTCAAGAACATTCTTAACATTTAAGAACAAAAGCTGTTTGGTGTTCTGTAATCTATCTAATTACTATTTGTTTTTCTATTCAGGACATGCTGAGGTTAGCTTCGGCTGTGTTGGTAAAGGACCGTTCTGCTGTTCTTTTCTGCACCTGGACTAACTTAGATGAGCTTTACTTTTAACACAGACGTATTACCCAAAACTAAATATGGATTCTGGAAAGTGTAATTTGTGATCTGTGATACTTTATTTCTTTAGACAATATAAATCTGCAATTTCAACCCTTTGGTAGCCAAACCACACCCAGTTTCAGAACCACAGGTTCATTTTAGAACCTATCTGTTAGAGCCTGGTTTAAATTTTTGTTTTTCTAATTTGTGTGTTTTTATGTGTGGCTTCAGGGTGAATTATTCAAACACTGTCAAAACCACTCAAATCAAAGGATGTGCTTCAAATGTATATCAAAATGAAATGAAATTAATTTTTTTATTTTAAAGAATTCAGTTTTTTTCCTTAAGAAAGTGGAAAAAGGAAAATAAAATCATTTTCCATACTTATTATTTATTCTCTACTTATTCAGAACTGGAAAATTGTAAAAGCAAATTCAATACTTTTCTAGACTGTGTAGGAAACAAAAAATAAGTAACTAAAAAATGCCATTTTATATATGTTCTATGTGTTTGGATCTTACCAATCAGGGTTTATAAATAGATTAAAATCAGCTGTAAATATCAGTTATTGGCACATGTTTAAAGATCCTGTTTAGATTTTCCATCACATAAGGGCTCCCTGGATTCCTGTTAATGAAAAAGGTGTTTTATAAGACACTCCGGCGGTGTTCGCTACCTTCAGGTACTGCAGGTCGGCCTGCAGGAGGCGCAGGTGGGTCATCAGCTGCCTGCTCAGGTCGGGGCCGTCGCCCTCTGCCTGTGAGGAGGAGGACAGCAGTTTCCTCATGTCGATCCCAACATCGTCATCAGCGCTGCTCTCCCCAGAGCACACTTCAAAGTTCAGATCCACGAAACCACCTGGTTGAAGAGGCAGATCAGAAGGTTTCAGAAATCCGGACTAAAACATCTAAACTTCACTAGAACACTGACTTACTATTGGGTTCAGCTGACTGCGACTCCCCTGTGAGGACAGATAAGGGCTGCAGGTCATCGTTCTCTGAACTTTCAGGGGGTTGGCTCTCATTACGTGCAGAAGACGGCCCCTCAGGGGCCCCACTAAGCTTATTCTCCTCTGTCGTCTCCTCTCCTTCTCTGGTCATGATGTGGGAGTAAAGAGCCTCCTTCAGCACCGTCACTGCAACAGAAGACGTTACATATCAACAAGCTTTTCTGACAGTTAGAAGCAGAAGCAGAGTTTAAATTATGTGAGATACTCGAGACAAAGATCTGTCAACCTACATGTCCGGAGAGCCTCTTCAGCTTTGGAGGAGGGAAAGGTTAACTCCATGTCCTCGACTGCAACAGCGATGCCCTGACGAGATCCTTCCTGCAGAAGTCTTTCTGCCAGCTGCCCGTCCAGGAAGGCCTCCAGCTCTGCTTCGTCCACCTCCTCTACCTCCTCTTCTTCCTCCTGCCTGACTGCATCTGCCAGCTCCTCTTCCTCACCTTCTGATTTCAAGGCATCAAAGGGGTTTGTAGGAGCTTGGATATCAGGAGAACATGGGGCATCTTTATCTGGGACAGAATAAAACCATTTAGGAAATATGTATAAAATCTCACATTAACCAAAGAAGCATCCTGATGATCCCAAAGACTTTTGGGAAAATATTCAGTGGACTAGTGAGACAAAAGTGTAGCTTTTTAGAAGGTGTGTGTCCAGTTAAAACTAACTGGTGTAAAACTAACAGCATTTCAGACAAAGTATATTATACCAACAGTAGACCATGGTGGTGGTAGCATGATGGTGGTGGTCTGCTTTCCTGCTTCAAGACTTGGATGACTTGGCTTAAAAATCTAAAATGAAGATAGTTAAAGTCTGAACTTCAATCCGTTTAAGATGCTGTGCCATGACCATAAATAAAAACTCTCCAGTGTGGCTGAATTAACACAATTCTGCCAAGACAAGTGGGCCAAATTCCCTCCACTAGAGTTATTGCCAGTTATTACTTTACAATTATGGTAATTGTAAGGTGGTCCCGCCATGACCAGGCGGGAACTCTTAGGGTACTGACATTTCTGTTTTGGAGCAAAGATAAAGGGGTAATTATGGGGAGACAAGTTTAAAAACTACAGGACGAGAGTAACTTAATAACAGTTTTGATAATATTTGAGTATTAAAATGCTAACATGCTAACCTAAAAATAGCTATACCTATGGGGACATGCATGTCGTAAAGACACAATAGTAACGAAGTAACAGGACAATATTTTTAAAAGCTTTAAGCATGCAGGTTACATTCATTATTGCATTAAAGACCTAATGTCATGATCCTTGGGCGTTAGGTTATGGTTTTCAGTTGTGTTCTCACCTTTTCCTTGGTGTTATTATATTCTGTTTGGCCTTGCCATACTAGTTTATTTCTCTAGGTTTGGTTTCTTTCTTATTTCTTGTGTTTGTTTCCTCTATATTCTAGTTTATTCCCCTTAGGTTTGTATTTGTCTTTTCCCCTTGGTTTGGTGTTTCCTTGGGCCTTCAGTTTAGCTTTTTCTGTGTTAATTAGTCTTCCCCCCTCGGTTCCCTACTTACCTTCTACCCCAGCTGCTCTACATTATCCCCTGATGAACACACTGGTATCCAGTGTCCCTTAGTATATAAGTTCTCTGTTTCTCATTGTTCTCCGCTGGACTTTCCCATTAGAAAACCCGTTACTACCCGTCTGTCAACCTGGTGCTCAGTTGTCCTTCGTCGTTGTCCTGCCTATAATTCTTCCCGTGCTCCATGTCGTGTTCTTGTGATTTAGCTATAAAGTTTCCATTTTATTATTTAATAAACTGTCACTATGCTCATGCCATATTCCTGTCTGCACTTGGGTCCTGCTCCAAGCTCACACACCATGACACCTAATTTCTAGATGCTGTATTACAGAGCTGTTACAGAAATTATATATCTATTAACGCAGATTCCCATTGATGGCACGTTTTCATCTAAAAACAATAACTGTTAAAGCCATGGCTTCAGAAACTGAACGTTCTTTCCTTGCATCAACAGATACCTGATGAAAGGATGCTCTCACTCAGCGTCGCGATGGGCTCACAGCTCTGTTTGGGCATCTCTTGATTCATGATCTCAACAGCAACCCGTTCGGCTCTGAAACACACAAACACGCTGTGAACAGGGACTCAAATGAACATCATTCTGGAGGATTGTGGCAGG
The DNA here is from genome assembly GCA_036173005.1 of Crenichthys baileyi. Classification (NCBI taxonomy): domain Eukaryota; kingdom Metazoa; phylum Chordata; class Actinopteri; order Cyprinodontiformes; family Goodeidae; genus Crenichthys; species Crenichthys baileyi. The sequence continues at coordinate 18,502 of JAHHUM010001464.1, forward strand.
TTCAGTGGACTCACTCTGACTGAGCTGTGGGCCGGTCGCTGTGGTGAGATTTGGCCTTCATAGCGTCGGCACATTGCGTGATCAGACACTGCCACCTGGATGAGCAGAGGTGACCCACGACCAGGTGAGACGGAAAAACTTTAAACATGAAGCTTTGTTTTGGTGAAGAAACTCACGTTCTCCTGTCGGACACCGTCTGAGCCATCAGCTCATACATCTGAACCCCGTTCTCTGACATGGACAGGACGAAGAAGGCCTTGTTCTCTGAAGAGGACAGTTGGTTAATGAGGTCTTCTCTTTTACTTGCAATGGTTTATCTTTTTATTAAACAGTAAACTGAGCTACCTGTAATTGTTTGGGCAAGTGCACATATGAATTATGTTTTTGATGACAAAAGGTACGTTTTTCCTATAGCTTATTTGGTTCCTGAAACAGGGCAAGGCAACTCCTCCCACTGAAGGGGTATCAGCTCAGGTCCTGTTTAGCCTCTTAGCGTGGGAATTAGGCTTCCGACACAAAAGTAAAAGCCATGATTTTCAACAAAAAACTAATAACTCAAGTTTCTGACACATCAACTGCACTTTATAATTTACACAGAGTCAGTACAAACTCTGTCCGCCAGGGGGGGCGCTGCAGACTCCTCTACACCATAAATTCCCACAGCTTTGGTTCAGAGTCACAAGGCATTGCAAAAATCCAAGTTGGAGGTATTTGGAGGTTACCGATAGTCTTACCAGTGGCTACAGGGCGGACCAGGACGGTGCTGAGTTTGATGACAGGGCTGAACATTTGCTTGGCGTCTGGAACGCTGGTCAAGTTCTTGCCATGAAACTTAAGAACCAGACGCTCATCCTGTTTCTGAAGCAAAACCATGATGTCCTCCAAGAGAAGCGTGTAGAGCTCTGAAAAGACGTCATTAAACCTAATTTGCATTTCTACAATATTGTAAATGTTCTTTCTTGCTTGACCGATATTTTTATACTTAGTCACATCCATTTTCAACTCCTGAAAAACCAACTAAAGCTTAAACTGTATTTTTGTTGATGTTTTTCCATAGTCGGATGTGCATATTTACCAACGGTCTTGTCTTTATTGACTTTCCAGGAGAGGGGACCTTCATGTACCATCTCCCTCTTGGTCAGATCCAGATTCTGCGAAAAAGCCAAAAAATGTTCATAGTAAATACTTTGACTGACAATTAATTGATATACGTAAAACAATACATGTCACGGTGCTTCACAAGGAGAGCTTTAGTTCTTATATGATAGATACGATAGATGGGCGGTTTATCATTCAGCATTTCTTTTTTGTATTTGTAATTTTTCACTTTGACTTTGGTCAATTGATCAGCACCTGCAACCTTTTAGCTTGAAACATTAAGCTAATTAAACAATTACGATGATGACAAAGAACGTGTGATTATTGGGGAAGATACGCCCGTTATTGATGTTTTTCCTTTTCTTTGTCTCAAGATTACCTTTGGCGTTAGTGGCCTCCGTTGACAGCATCGAAAACAGGCAGAGAGAGAAGGAGGAAAACACGTAGCAAAGGCCCCAAGGCCAGGAATCGAACCAAGGACCACATTCTCTGCGCATGGGGCGCCTGCTCCACCGCTACACCACGCAACACCCCCAGTTGTTCATTTTGAATAAGAGGGGCATTTTTCAACTGTCAGCCATTCTTTATTGACAGAAAATAAACCCCGAAGGCAACATGTACAGGGAGACTGGAAAAGGGCCCAAGACAAAGCCTTATGGAACACCACAAGTGAGTCAGACTACAAATGTATAACAGCCCTGATAATAAGACTAACAGTTTTGTGGCTAAAAACCCATCAATGTTCACACCTTTTTTAATTCAGTACAGGTTTCTTACCCTCAGCTCCAGGATCACAGGATTTTCATTTTGTTTCAGAGACGAGACGTCTAGTCTTCGCTGATACTCCACTAGTCTCTGTTGAGATAGAACAGAAGTCATCAAACGTCTAATTAACAGTTTTGATTTGGTAACGGTTACTCTAAGTTCACTGTATTTACACTTGCAGATAGAATCTGTTTTGCCACCTTGTAGAACCATTTTTGTCTAATTACAAAACAACTGTAGCATAGGCAATGAAAATATAAATTACATTATCTACAGAAATACACTAAAAATGGGAAAGAAAATTATTTGGGCAACCCCAGTCAGATATTCAACAACAAAACAGGAAATAGAAAAGCACCAACAGTACAACTAGGAATGAAGATTAATGGTGATCAGAGCAAATGTACTGTTTTTATACAGCTGTGTTCAGTACTGTGGGACTACAAACAGCTGTCTGGGAGCAGGACGCTGAACCCCTGTGTACAAAAGGACGACAGTCCTTTAGTGAAACAAACATCCAGTTACTGGATGGGATGGTTGGAATGACTAAAGAAAAAGACACGTCACTTCAGATATAGATAAAACATAGATAATTTCTGAATAAATTTCATTAATATTCTCATGTGTTCACCTGTTTGTTTTCAGCCTCCTTCACAGCCTGGTTGACATGGTTTAGGATCTTTTTGCAGCATTCCTCAGCTTTCTTCACCTTTTCTCTCTCCTCACCATCCTCTGTAAAAAGCATCAAAATAACCAACAACTTTAGAAAGAAAGAAGCAAAAAGTGAAAGTTCCCCTTTCAAAAATATATATAATCATATTCCTACCAGTGTACTTGGCAATATTGTCCAGTAGGAGTGGGTACTTTGTCACTCTTTGCATTTCTACAGGAATGATGTCTTTCAGCTGCAGCCTGCGACACAAGCGGTTGCTCTCAGCTTCCTGAAAATCAAACGTTTACAAAATATCTGAAGTGACTTCAGTTTCTTCCTTTACAAAACAAATATATGTTGTTTATTTATGTCAGACCCAACATCCATTTCATCAGAAATAAAGCTAGCATCCATGAAAACGACTGTGGTGACGGTTTTGTGCTGACCTGCATGAACAGGTTGAACCTCTGGTCTTTTTTCTGCCTGGTCTTGATGAGCTCCAACGCAGATGGCTGGTTGCTGCAGAAGGTTCCCACAGCTCTTTTAATCTTCTCCTCTTCCTCCTCACTGAACTAAAATACAGATTTAGATTCAAATCATTTAATGTGGCTGCATTTCATGGCACAACATGCCATATATTTTATGGTAATCTCTAATGTTTCTGCTTAAACTTATGAAAAAGCATAAAGAGGGAGAAAGAAATGTGTCTATAGAGTTTACAACAAAAGGAAAAATCCACATTATACACCCTGTAATATAACCACTTGAAAACGGTCAAAACTGATGTTTAGAAATGTTCACATAAGTCTGTGTCCATATTTAATAATAAAACAAGTTTAAATCACTTTGGAATTGTTTTTATATGTAGACTGTCCCGGCTGTACCTGAATACAGCATGGCAGCTGTTGGGTAAATCCCATCTCAACAGATACTCCTCTGACTTACATTTTATACGATGTACAGAGTTTGGGCTGATTGGATGCTACAGGTAGATATTTGGACTTCAGCTGATTTATCTCCAGAACCAGTGATGTTTACATTCAGCTTGATGTTGTTTCAGGTGTCACTTTTTAAAGATGCCATACAAAATGTTGCTTTGCACAATTAGTTCTGCAAATAAACATTCAGCATGTGTTCAGGTATAAAACCGAACCCAATGGGCTCCATCGGATATTTTTGTACAAGAATCTGTACAATTTAGTTGCTAAAACAAAAAAACTGCTTAAAAATTCACAGGAAATCATAGTAACTGGTAGTGTCTGAGATCTCTGCTCATTTTACATAAAAAATTGACTTTAACATTGATGAAGACCAGTCTTACCCACGCCAAGAGATCATCTCCAATCTGACCGATCACAGAGGTCTCACTCCTCTTCCTGATGGTTGTCATTTGCTCTGTTATGGAAACTGTAAAACACAGTGAGAGAAGACCTCATGGTTACTGGTGGATGCAAAATATACTGTCAACTTTGGTTACGACAGCTGGAATAAAAAGCAGAAGCAGCCAAAGTCCAAAAAAAAACTTTCAAGGACCTTCTGTTGATCAAGACCACTTTAAAAGCTAGTGAATGATTCAAAAATCTAACACAGGCAGATCACGACATTTTATTTATATGTTATAATCAAATATGTCTAATTGTCCAAATAGATGCCTTCTGATCAGTCTTGAATCTACCCTCAATCAATTGTGAAGGTATAAACTCTTTAACTCTTTAATTAATCAGGCAGGCCTAAGTGCACACTTCATAAAAAAATAACATAATATTGATCTTCTGACTTGGCATTAGAGCACACAAACGTCAGCTCTTCGTGATCAAATCAGACAGCGAGGAGTTTAAAAGAATCTGATATTTTACGCTGGAGAAGATTCTCAGTCAACCAGGAAATTACAATCCTAAGTGCTTAAGGAGAAGTCAACTGGATTTATCGTGGTTCTTGAAGATTTTCGCCTCTCATCTTAAGGTTCCTTCAGTTCTGAACATGGTTGGAAGTAACGGGTTTAGAAGTTGTAATCTGAACAATCACACTAATAGGGCCGTTAAAGTCACTTATGGGGCAATTAGGACACAAGAGTCCCTTGCCAAACCCTCTATGCTGCTCAATGTTTGGGTCATTGTTGCCTGACGATCCAAACATGTCCCTAACGATGCCATCTGATGCCATCTTGTTTTGTTCACGTCCCAAGGTGTGAATTGGTGAAATCTCTACATGGAGAACTTGAAAAGCAGAACACTGAACTCCTACAAAGGAACAACACCTAGCCACTGGTTTGAATATGTGAATGATTCCTAGGCTAGGTCTCAATCCAAGCCAAAGGAGCCTTTACTAAACACATCAACATCCGGTTCCCGAGGATGTCAGAGATAACATTCTACATTTTTTTGGACCATCAGGTGCACATTGGACGGAAGCCTCACCACTGAAGCCTACAGAAAACCCACACACATTGACCAGTACCTACTTTTTGAATCTCGCCACTGGAACATAAATTGTTAGTCATCAGAACTCTGGAGCATCGAGTCAAACAGGTCTCCACACTGACAGAAGTGAAAGACAAGCAACCTTAGTACAGCCAGAAAGCAACCGTGGATACCCAAACTGGGCCTATTTTAAGCATCAAGGATTTCAAGAAAGGTTTTCAACTCAGTCGACTGAAGGAGAAAAGATAAAGACACGAAAGATCACTCAGACCGACTGGTTCATCCAAAGGATAAAACACCCAAACCCAAGCTCAGCGGTGTGGTATATGCAGTCCAGTGCAGCGAGATATTCAGACCTCTACAATGGAGAAACTAACCAGCATTTACACAAATGGATAGCCCAACACAGAACAGCAAACTCATTGGGTCAACAATTAGGGATTCATTTAAATCTCAAGAACAAGGGACACTTATTTCAAGACAGCAATGTGCACATGTTGGAAGTGAAAGAAGCCATCTATGTTAAACATAAAAAAACAATAAACGAAGGAGATGGCTTCAGATTTCATCTTTCTAACCCCTACTCTGCAGCCCTGACTCGTCTCCCTCCCCAGGTGGTTTATCACACCCTGGGACATGAGACCAGAACAACTCCGATGGCGCGTTAAGGGACGTGTTTGGATTGTTCAGCAAATTGTTCAAAAATGAAGAAACCTTTTGGATGAGAGATGAAGTCCAGTTGTCTTCTCGATAAGCACTCGTGATAATGGGTTGAAATCTATTTTTAAACCTTTTTGTTTATTTTGTCAGAGAAAGAAATTCTTTTCAAAGCTCCCAAAAATCAGAAGTCTAACTCAAGGTTAGTACCGTGCATTTGGAACAGAATACGAGCATCTGAATTAACAGTTTTTCATAACAGCTTCATAGTCAAAGAAACTGAGTCTGGACATGGTTAACAACTGCAGGCTTGTCATCTGCAGAACAAAACATAATTTCAGCTCAATTTAAGGTCATGATGAACACCATCTTTACAGTCTTTGTCACAAGAGTGGAGTGTTTGCTGCTCAGTTTCCTGAGCGTCTAATCAAACAAAAGAGGAGAGGAAATTAGAATGGTTAAGTTCAAAACTACTGCACTTTATCCACCCTACTCTGAAATAAAGCAAAACTTTTCTATATTTTAAATTACATAATTAGGGCTGCATAATATAGTATTGAAATATAAATTGTAATAAGTATAATAATGTGAAATTAAGTTATCAAGCCCAATATCAAACAAAGCACCTGCTGTTTAGTTTGTTCAGGCACCACAGAAATCAACAAGATTGTCAAGATTTACATGTTTTTACAGGTTTTGAATATTTCTGAGCCAGCAGCGTTGCTGAATTCCTCCCTCTATCACCAGAAAG
>JAHHUM010001464.1:626756-890799 GCA_036173005.1 Crenichthys baileyi
GAGAAAAGAGAGAGAACATAAAGTTAAAAGCTGAAATAACAGAAAATAATGCAAAATTGGAGAGTAGTGTGAGAATGTAGCGAGGCTGAGAGAGGCAAGAGAGATTTGTCTCTGCAAAAGGCTCAAAGCAAGGTTCAAAAAGAAAAACAACTTCTATTGAGGTTACTAAAAATGTATAATTCAGGGCTATCAACATCTTGTAATGTGCTTGTTTTGTGTTGTACCATGAGACTAGACAGCAAGGATCTAGACATATACATATTTGAACTTTTTTTTTAAACCTGTAACCACAATCAAGTTAAAAATAAGATTATCTTTGCTAAATAATTGACGCATGGCTTCATTTTGATACAGCAGTGCAAAACTGTCCAGCAAACACACATAGACCTGAACTTTAAGCAGTGAAAGCCTGTTTTCAGTTTTGAATTTTTAAGTTGTGTCAAGTAAAGAGTTATAAATACATCTGCTTTCTACAGTATAAATTCTTCACTTTTTTTAATATGCAACAACAGAGCTTCATCTTTTAAGAATCATTCAGACATCCGTGTGTTTTTACATGTGCACAGCCTCAGCACAAAATACAGATTAATCACAGAAAAAGTATTTCATGCTGGAAGTGATTGGAAGTCAGCAAATCTCTGGATTTGGGACACTGTTGCATTGTGTTTGGGGCATTGTTTGCTTGTTCATTATTTGTCGGTTTTGTTCAGGAGAAAATCCCCAGGCATACACAACAGCTGGTGGGAAAGTAATATTTAATAGTGACTAAAAGTATTTTTGATTTTATATATTTTATGAGTAATCTGCCATTTTTGAATTTATGTAATTGAATGTGTTTTTTTTCCATTTGTGTTGTTTTGAAACTAATGTCACACAATGACCAGAAAAGTCTACATATGTCAGAACGCTTCCATTTAAATGCGGAGGAACTTTGCATCATTGTCAATTACACTGAGGTCCAGCTTGAACACAGATGTTTTATTCAGTTTTATAAGAATTTCTCTGAAATTGCAGGTGCATTCAAAACTGCTTTTCGTTGTTCTTAATGGACACAATTTATTTGCACTAATTATAATTAGATTGTGTGCAAAAACAAAGTAGATTTTGCAAATCTGTTTATTTGAAATGTAATGCTTTTTTTTTACACATCACCGTTTGATAGGTTTTGATATACTCCAAGTTTGAAAATGCAATTAAATATTTAGACATCTTAAAGCCACGTTTTGAATGCTTTTTCAGCAGTGCTTTGTGCACAGTGTTGCAGAAGCCTTTATACCTGTAAAACCTCTCCACATGTTGTCCCTTCGCAACCAAAATCGTCATTGTATTTTATTGGAAGTTTGTGTGATAGACCAACACAAAGTGGAGTGGGTGGAAAAGTGCAGCATTTTGTACCCACCCACCCACAATTACAGCTGGAAATCTTTTGGGCTTTATGTCTCTATCAGCTATCTTTTAGAGACTGAAATATTTGCCGTTTCCTTTTTGCAAAAATGCTCAAGCTCACCCAGATAAGATGAAGAGGATCTCTTAACATTAAATCTTGCCACAGATTCTTAATTGGATTAAGCTCTGGACTTTGACCATGCTATTCTAACATGAATATGCTGTGATTTAATCTATTCCCTTGTAGCTCTGGCTGCATGCCAGAGTTGTCCTCCTGGAAGGTGAACTCTGTCCCTGTTTCAATTCTTAAGCGGCATCTAACATTCACGACTGCTCATCAACTGTGCCCAGCTTCCCTTACACTGCTGAAGAAAAACATCACCATAGAATAATTCTACTGCCATGTTCACTGTGGAAAGGTTGGGTTCAGAATGATGTGCATTGTGTGTTAGTTATCGTTATATGTCCATAAGATACCAGTTTCTGTATTTTCAAAATTAATTTATGGTTAAAGATTGTTTGTAGAGCAGTCGTTGGTCAACAAACTACTGCTCATTGTTTCTGTACTGTGATGGCGGCCATCATAGTTTTTGACAGCCACAGACATGAAGAGGCTCTTTTCTTACAGATGTTTTTGTGCAGCACGTATCAGATAGCTCTGTATTTATGATGGTTATCAAAAGCTAATGACTCTGAGCCCCTTTTATTTCTGTCTCTCTCAATAACACTATTTCCCATAATATTTATAAAGATATGCGGTGTTTTAGTTTAGGGCTATGATTCCTGGTTCATATTAATAATAATGTTTTGTGTTGTTTTTTGTGTTATTGAACACTGAAATCCAATATAAGCCAGCTTATATTCACATTATTGCACTGTGCTTACTGCAGTCGGCCATGAAAACTCCCAATGGCTAAAGCCTCAGAGGTGTTTTTTAGTGACAATGACAAAAATAAAAAATAAAAGATCCCTGTGAAAAGTTTCTGAAGCTGCCCTCAGAATATTTTACTGCTACCCTGTAAGATTTGTTGAATTAAAAATACCCCAAAAATTGTACATATATAAATTCTGTTCATACCAAACCAACCTCTCAAGACAGGGTGACTACAGTCTGAAGTTTAAGTAAGCTGAAACAGACACCTAACATGTGTTACTGCTCTGCTCTTTTAAGACTCTGAGACTCTGTCTGCGACAGACACACAAACTGACCTTCCAGGTACCTGCCACATTTTTACCTCCGTAGCTTTTTGTATATGTCTGTTATATTTCCTCTCTGAACATGAACACAGCAGCATCACTTAAGATTTGTTTTATACTGCTGGGAGAAATAGTAACAAGACAAGAGACAAATTGCTAAATGTGAATAAAGGTAGAATGAATCAGGGCACTAAAACCAGTTTGTTAAACAGTTGACATTAAGTGTGTGAAGATGGCTGACTTGAAGTTGGAGATAGCAAATGGGAAATGGATATTTTGGTACTGTCACTGAGTTATAAAAAGTCTACAAATGTCTGGCATGTGAACTTGGAGCAAATGCTGCTTGGTATTATTGTATGCCACATGGGTTATTCTTAGTTACCAAGATATCTGTTTACACATTTACTCCAGTTGTTTTCAGACTCAGCAGGATTGCAAGACCTTTTAATGATGGAAGCTACATGCAGATTCAGAGCCTTTTAAAAATCAGTAGAAACATCGTTACAGCTCTTATCAAGAGGTGTAAAACAGGACATTGTACAACTTACCAAAGCTTATGTGGCAATCAGGTTACTTGTTGCACACTCAAGCTTGGACAAATACATTGGTCAATAACTAGAGATTTTATAGGCAATGAGAGGTACTCTAAATTATATCAAATTCTACAGACAAATAAGGGATTTAAAAAAAAAAGAAGTTTTTTAAAAGGAGGCAATGTGATTAACTGCATGCTGCTGTCTGTTTTGGCCAAAAATCTTTAGTAAGGTATATCATAGTTTGAGTGAACCTGGCCAAGTTTTCTACATTGTATGCATACTCCTGTCTACAGAAAAGCATAGTGGTGGGAGTGTAATGGTATGGTTCTGTGTACGTGTCAATGTTTTGGGGGGAAATTACATATATGAGTGTCTTCATTCATATGAATACATCACACCACTACCTGGGGATGGTTTCCAGTCATTCATTACCAAATGTTTGTCAGAGGAAGATTTTTCTTCACTATTTAGCTCTAAAACGGTACAAACACATGGTGAAGCATAAGGGTTTGACTCATTTCACATAGTATGTGAAAGGTTTTATTGTCTGTTGTTGTTATGAATAAATGTAAGTTAGTAAAGTTTTCAATATATATTTGCTTACATTGTTTCTAGTTAACATCGTATATTTACAGCTCACTGCAATTCATTTATCACAGAAAACCGTTAAAGTATTTACTGATACATTTTTAGCTAGGAAAAAGTAAACAGAATATACAGTAAATAAATAATATATATTTAGGGATGCTACAGAAAAGACTGTATACTATATGGCAGATTTACTTTCAATGACTTGTGTGTAAACCAGTGACTCTCTCAGTAGATACATTTCTGTAATGCAAACTCAAATTTAAACATTTTTATGCACATTTTCACCTCATATATATATTGACTTGCTGATAACTTTAAGATTTACATTCTTACGCTCTATGTCTTATTTCTTCTTGTTCTGAATTTTCTCATAGCTCTCATCCTTGACGTCATGACGGTGGCTGGAGTCCAGCGACTGGTAAAGCGCAGAGGACCCTGGGAGATGACGCCGGGCTTCCTGGACTGCATCGCCATGGACGTGTACTCTTTCCCTGCTGCTCATGCCAGTCGGGCTGCCATGGTCTCCAAATTCCTGCTGTCTCACCTTGTCCTGGCTGTGCCCTTGCGCATCCTGCTGGTGCTGTGGGCCTTTCTAGTGGGCATGTCTCGGGTGCTCTTGGGTAAACACCACCTAACAGATATGGTGTGTGGTTTCGCACTGGGGATGTTTCACTTTAACCTGATGGAGACAGTGTGGCTGTCCTCAAACACCTGTCAGACTATTATATCCATAAGTACACTCAGCTGGAGCCCTTTCTACTGAGCTTTGCTCTGCTTACATGATATTGCAACTGATATTTCAACTGTGCAATTCTGCAGACTTTGATCTTTGGTCTTGAAGAGCTATTTTTGCAGCAGTAGGGAGGTTTTACTGAAAACTGTGACCACAGAAAACTGATATTTGGATGCAGATGGTGACTTGCATGCAACAAGCAAAAAACAAAATCACATGGGTCCCTGGGCCCTTCAGGACCTTCATACAGCTTTAGAAATTCTAGTAGAACACATCTTTAATCCTCAGTTCCAACAAACACCGAAGACAAAAATACATAATGTGTTTTTTCTGGAAAGTGTTTATGATTCTAGAACAGACGGTGCTTTTCACCTGTAATCTTACCTGTAATTTTTTTCTCAATGCCCAGATTCTGGTTGTATCTTGCCGCCTTTGGCCGTGTCTCTTTCTTCCTCTTGCTTTCTTTAATTGTTTGCAAAACATAACACCATGCTGAACGGTGAAGGGAGTTTGGTGGTAGTATCTATCCTACATTTCAGTGTAACATTTTAATACAAATATTCATTGTTGGTAATATATCTGTTCGTTCAGTTCCTATTTGGCACTGCTGTAATATTTGTATATTTTTGATGGATTTAGTTGCACTTTTTACTGTACCTTTTTACTGTTTACCCTTTTTAATGCAGCTGATTTGAGCTGTTTCTGCACAAATATCAAAAAGAATATTACATTTTTCTTGTACTTTAAGGTCATATAAAAACCTTCCAAATTTAATTGGCTTGCCATTAAAAGCTCTCTGCCTCACTGAAAAGCTGAAGCGTGTGCATTTTTATGAAGGGTGGGGTTTTTTCAACTTTTAGGTAGAGCATGCTTGATTTTTTAAATGGAAAATATGTAGTGTACACGAGTTAGATTTGTTCTGTACAGAGATCTGTGTATGATGTTTACACTTTGTTGCTGCATCTTAATAATAAAACCAGATATACAGTTGTATAATATGTCTTTGGGTTCCATTAATCCTGTGGTACAAAAATGCCAATGACACAAACTGTTTTCCATGTAGAAATGACATGACTTGAGTTTTCTGAGGTGTGTCTATGATACAAGGTTCTACTAATCCTGTCAAGGAAGAAATAAGGTTAATGAGATGCTTACCTGAATACTACGGGTGCTTTCAAAAAATTTTTTTAAAAGTGCGTCAAACATTACACGCACTTCACTGTATTGTATCACATGTTGTTCTACAGAGTCAGCAAAAAAATAAAACAGTGTGGTTTGTTGAAATTGTTGTTTCTTCATACATCAACAATATTTGAGACCCAAATATTCAAAAACTGTAAATAGGATTGGGTCAGAAAACTATATTATCTCACAGTCCCGAACAACAGCTTTACATATAAGTGACCTTACCACTTCATAAATGACAGGAAGCAACACCAATACGATGCTTGTGGTCTATAACACAGTTAAAAGGGGGAACTGAAACTCCTTATTCTATTTCCTGAAATTTTTGTTTTCAGAAGTCATTTTAGTACTCAGTCGTCCGCAAAATTACAATTACACCCAACATTTTGATGGTTTATAACAATATAATCCCAAGAAGTGAAGTTTGTGGGTGATAAAATGTGGAACATTTTCACATAGTGTAAAGAATTTTGCAAGGCACTTTAGTTATGACAAGTCAGAAGAGACAGAGTAGTTTTCCTCACATATTTTGCAGCAAAAGCTTTTAAGTAGTCAACATGACAACCCATTAAATGTTTTTATTCCTTCTTTTTCCATCAGAACTTATGAATTAATACAATTTCAATGTTATTTTCATTTAAAAATATGAAATATTTAAAAATACTGGTCACATTTTTTGTTCTATTTAGTCAGATGGTTAGATTGTATAGTAAAAAAAAACTTTTTGTGAAAACTAAAAAAAACAAACATTTATGGACACACTCAGCAGACTATACCCAACAGTGCCACCAGTCAAGGGAATTTTCCACTTAAAAGCATAGAAAGGCTTGCCTGGCCTATAACCAAAATATTGCCCCTCTGGACTGTATCTGCACCGTGTGTGCAGTCAATGCCCACAGTCTCTGCTTGTCCCTCTGTTCTGTCTTCATGGTCATTTTAGTTGTGTTTCAGTTAGATTAGGATAGGATCAGACACAACAAACTTTAGGTGCCGCATACCTTTGATTATATACCACATCTGCAGCTCAGTGCATGTTATTCTGGTTATTATTAAAGTATTTTGTCATGTTTCCATGAGCCTTTGGGACCATTCCCTCGTGATAACACAAGTCCTCTATTATAGATCATATATTAAAACACAAAAGCCTAACCAAAACTTTTTGCCTATTTTACAAAAGCTGTTGGAGTTTTAGAAATCAACACAGGTTCCGGTTCAATGACAATTTCGCAGGTCAGAGAAGAGCGCCCTCTGGTGGAGAGTGAATGCTTTCCCTTGGAGGCCTTTGAATAAAAAAAAATGTGTTTACTAAAAAAAAAAAACAAATATAAAAAGATTTTTGGGCAGAGAATCTAAACTTCCATTTTGGAAAAGACAAAAAAAGCGCCACAGTTTAGCACAACTTACTGGTTTGGGTTGGATAATCTCTCATTTGTTTAATATATATTTGGAGTTTCTTTTGTCTGGTCTTGATATCAGAAGTCAGATTTTCTGCTTCAATATGCTGACTAACAACAGAAACTCACAAACAAGTACAGGATGAAATCTTCCCTAAGTACTGTGCTAAGATGTGTTCGCTTTGATTCATCCTTCATAGAAGAAGTGGTTTGAAACATAAAGTTTTGTTTCTTAAATTAGAGATAATATCAACTGGTGTAATATTTTTTGTCAAAGATATACTGTATGTACACTGACAATAAAACTACAATTGGCTAATGAAAAATGGATTTTGACTGCAGAATCTCACAAAATACAAGAGCACTGAGGGGAAAAACAGCTGAGTGATTTTGGGTTGATAACTTCAAATGGAGCAAAAGAATCAAGCAGCTACAACTAGGAAACTCTATGGTAAATAAGCTACATTAGACTTTGACAACTATTCTGAAGCATTCAAGTGACATGTGAGTAGTAAGGGGTTTAGCCTTTCATGCTTGAGCCAGAGTTTGATACCCTGCAAGCCATGATGCTTACTGCCAAGGATGCTGAAGAAAACTGTGATGATGAAAACAACTGCCTTCAGAATGATTACTGGTGAAAATCTGATCATCTTCTGGCTTGAAATTGTCCATCTCATTGGGTAACCGTGCATTTTTTAATCTTATGAAAGTAGTAAATGCCGTATTCTGGTTGTATCAACAGATTTTACTTGAGTTGCCAGTACGGTGGCACTGCATCAGTCTGAACTCTTACATTAGCTCATCCAAACAACTTCTCTTTCAGACTGGTAAGTGATGTTCTTTTTCCTTACTTCTTCCTGCTGGCGTTGACTGGAAAGATGTTCTGCAACAAGCATTGAAAATAATCTAAAATGGAATTCATCGACCCAACCATATGTTTATTTTAACAGCTCCAGTCAGAATAAATGCTGAAGATCTTTAAGACTAAAATCTGGCTATCCCAATCTGTCTTTGCTCTCTTTAAAAACTGCTTTGATTTGTATAATTGCCATGAGATTTTCTCATACATTTTACTGCAGACATACAGGACACAAGTACAGACCTTTAGAGGTGGAGTTTGATCTAAAAGGAAATACAAGAAAAGTATAAACAAGTGTACCCAAAAGAACTGTGATCAGGTGAGTATTGCCTTATGTGATGTCACCAAAGGGCTGCGTGCATGGGAGCTTTTTTTTTGTTGAAAATTTAGATTTAATCTGGATTAAATACAGATTTGAAGCAAAATAGCAAAAGAAATAATAAAACTATCCATGAATTTCCTTTCTACGGGTTCCAAACTATATCTAAAGTGATTTTGATTTATTTTACAGAAAAGTCTGGCCATTAAACCTTTGTTTTCACTGTTGTTCTCTGCAGGACATTTGTCTAATACAATGAATAATTTCTGAATTATCCTTGAAACTCTTCATTGGTCTGAAAGCTCTGCTCCTACTACTAAGAGGATATATTGTTTATTTGTTTGGGTTTGTCATATCTGTGTCATAATTAGGCTGCTTTTTGTGGCATTTTGGTTCAGACAAAATTTCAAAACCTTGTTGCTAAAACTATATATCTTGTGGGATTATTGGTATTAGGAAAACAAGAGGTAACATTAACATCTGTTTTTTTAAGGGTCATTTTATATTGCTTAATTATGTTTCACCATCTGCTAATATTTTGTGTTTAAGTCTTCTGTGGTATTTGATAAGAAAGTAATGGTTTCTCTAACTCCTGAAACTACCAGGGCTTCTGTCCAATAGCTACATGTTGTAGGAATTTAAGTCATTAACATCTATGAGTGTTCCAGAATAACACAATCAGACTGTTTTATCATGTGTGTAAGGGGATTGTACCTGTCATTTAAAGACAAATAACAACAAACAAAAATAACAATA
The DNA here is from genome assembly GCA_036173005.1 of Crenichthys baileyi. Lineage (NCBI taxonomy): Eukaryota > Metazoa > Chordata > Actinopteri > Cyprinodontiformes > Goodeidae > Crenichthys > Crenichthys baileyi. The sequence goes on from JAHHUM010001464.1 coordinate 635,713, forward strand.
TCTCAGGGATTGACAAATTATTTATGCAAGTTCCCGATGATACCGTTTAGCGAAAGCAAGATGACAAAATTGTACCATATGTGGGTTCAATTACAATTTTTATTCAGTAATGCAGTTTAGCTTTGTCCTTTTTAAATTTGGCTCATACCACCAGAAACCAAACATTCACTTTCATGGAAATTAAAAACACATGTTGTCTCAAGGCACTTCACAAAAGTCAGGTACATACATTCCAATTAGTCCTAACCATTGAACAGTGCAGTCAGAGTTAGCTATTTATTCAAATTGGATAAAACGTTTTTCTGTCTAAGAAAACCCAGCAGATTGCATCCAGTCAGTGACTTGCAGCATTCACTCCTCTCGGATGAGCATGTAGAGAGTGGACAGACACTGGCGTTGACTTTGCTGCAATCCCTCATACTGAGCATGCATGTAGCGACAGTGGAGAGGAAAAACTCCCTTTTAACAGGAAGAAACCTCCAGCAGAACCAGGCTCAGTATGAGCGGCCATCTGCCACGACCGACTGGGGGTTAGAGAGAACAGAGCAGAGACACAAAGAGAACAAAGAAGCACTGATCCAGGAGTACTTTCTATGGGAAGGAAAAGTAAATGTTAGTGGATGTAGCTCCTTTAGTCGTTTCCCCTAGAAAGAAAGAACAGATAAACTCTGAGCCAGTTTTCAAGGTTAGAGTCTGAAGAGACCACATATAATTAGTTACAGTAAAAGCTCAATCAATCGCCATGTCTAGGAGAGAGACAGGGTTAAACAATAAAAGACAGGGCCATGTGGATCATCGGTAGAGGGTGAGCATTAAGTTGTTGCCAGCAGAAGCTCGGACGATGCCCCCCTCCAGAAAGGTGTCACAGGTAGACACAGAGTCAGGCCAGGTGTAGCTTCTAGGAAGAGAAAAGAAAGAGAACAAAGTTAAAAGCTGAAATAACAGCAAATAATGCCAAATTGGAGAGTGGTGTGAGAATGTAGCGAAGAGGGTGAAAGTGGTCATTATGTCCTCCAGCAGCCTAAGCCTATAGCAGCATAACTACACAGAAACTTTCAGTTCAGATTATTTAGTTAAACAGCGCTTATTTTCAACAATGTCGTCTCAAGGCACCCCACAAAGGGTCCCACTGATGGTCATTGTTATATTAAAAACCACAAGGATTGGGATACCTCTCTCTGTCAGACTTATTATAACCACTGGAAAAGAGAAGGGGTCATACAGGTAGCAGAAATGGAGGGTGTGTTTGCACCTCAACCATAACTGAGCTGGTTTAGGCTAAACCTGACTCCCCCTTACTCCATCCAACAGGGAGGGAGGAAGGTTCCCTCCCTGATAAACTAAGCCACCCTAACTATAAGCTTTATCAAAAAGGAAAGTTTTAAGCCTAGCCTTAAAAGTAGACAGGGTGTCTGCCTCACGGACTAAAACTAGGAGCTGGTTCCACAGGAGAGGAGCCTGATAACTAAAGGATCTGCCTCCCATTCTACTTCTAGTAAAGGTTTAATTACAGCTACCTTAAAAGCCTGTGGTACATATCCATTTACTAAAGATAGATTAATAATATCTAAAATGGGGCTGGTAATCAGAGGGAACACTTCCTTAAATAATTTGGTTGGGATTGGGTCTAACATACAAGTTGAAGGTGTAGATTAAGCTAATATTTCTGATAACTCAGGAAGCTCCACAGGATCAAAACAGTCCAAACACAGATCAGGTTCTACAGTTATTTTCAATGTTGTCTCACTTGCTGAGGATGAAGTAATCATCTTCGGGAGTATGTCAAAGATTTTATTTTCAATAGAATCAATTTTATTTAAGAAGAATCCCATAAAGTCATGACTGCTAAGAGGTAAGGGAATGGATGGCTGAACAGAGCTATGACTCTGTGTAGGTTTAGCAACTGTACTAAAGAGAAACCTAGGATTATTCTTGTTCTCTTCTATTAATGATGAGAAATAAGCTGTTCTGGCTTGGCGAAGTGTCTTTTTATACAACAGTAGGCTATTTTTCCAGATTAAGTAGGAATCCTCTAGTTGTGTAGAGCGCCATTTTCTCTCCAATTTTCTAACATTGTGCTTTAAAGTACGCAGATCTAAATTAAACCAAGGAGCCTGCCTCCTATAAATAATTACCTTCTTTTTCAAGGGGGCTGCATTGTCTAATGCACCATGGAATGATGAAGTAACACTCTGAACAAGAGAATCAATTTGTGAAGGGGCAGAAACAGAATTATTGCCCTCCACTGTGCTTTTCAGTGATAATGAGGATATTAAAAGAGGAACAGATTCTTTAAAGGTTGTTACAGCATCGTCTGATAATGATCTACTATATTGAAATTTTCTTTCAGGTGTGGAGTACTCGGTTAAATTAAACTCAAAGGTTATTAAGAAATGGTCAGACAGGACAGGGTTATAAGAAAATATTGTTATGTCTTTACCCTCAATGCCATATGTCAGCACAAGGTCCAGAGAATGAAGATAAAGGTGGGTAGGTTTGTTAATGTTTTGACCAAAGCCAATTGAGTCTAAGATAGCATTAAAGGCTATATTTAGGCTATCACTTTCAATGTCAACATGAATGTTAAAATCCCCCACTATAATAACTTTATCTGTATTTAACACTAAATCAAATAAAAGGTCTGAAAACTGATCTAAAAATTGAGAGTAAGGGTCTGTTGGATGGTACAAAACAACAAATAGAAGTGGTTTTAGTGCTTTGCAATTTGGATCAGGAAAACTAAGGATTAAATATTCAAAAGAGTTGTAGCTATTGATTGGTCTGGGACTAATCAATAAATCGGACTGAAAGATGGTTGCTACTCCTCCTCCTCGCCCAGTATTTCGAGGAATGTGAAAATGTAAATAATTAGTAGGAGTTGACTCATTTATAGTAACATGATCCTCTTGCTGTAGCCAGGTTTCTGTGAGGCAAAATAAATCAATCTGATTGTCAGAAATCAGGTCACTAACTAGCAATGTCTTTGAAGAGAGAGATCTTATAAGACCAAAAAACACACACACACGAACGCTTCAAGCACTGACTCCAGACGCTGTCCACACCATGCAAATTTCCCAAAAAATCTTAAAAGGGTTTTGATTAACAATCCCTTATAGTCTCTGGGTGTCAATGTTTCCTTGTGCAACTTTTTCAACCACACTTTTCCTTCCACTGAACTTTCCATTAAATTAATGTGCTTAGAAACACCTCAACAACCACAAGTGTGCCAATGTCTTGACAACAGTGATGTTAGCAGTATTCCCCATAATTAAGTAGGCCATAACAAGGCATAACATAACATTTCATAAACATGCCATAAAGAAGTCTTGTGTGATAATCAACATTTTTCAGAGAAATGTTAAAATTTCATTAGCCAACATTGATAAAATAAATCTCTAAATATATCAGTCAGTCATTTTGTACTGCTTATTCCATAGTGGGTCGCAGGGAAGCTGGTGCCTATCTCCAGCAGTCTACGGGCAAGAGGTGGGGTCCACCCTGGACAGGTCGCCAGTCCATCGCAGGGCAACTCACCAACACTCATTTATACACCTAAGAGCAATGTAGAGAGACCAATTAACCTAATAGGCATGTCTTTGGAATGTGGGAGGAAGCCGGAGTACCCGGTGAGAACTCTGGCCTGTTATCGAACCCAGGGCCTTCTTGCCACAAGGCAACAGTGCCACCAACTGCGCCACCATGCAGCCCTCCCTAAATATATCTCTATGTGTAATTTTTTGCATAACATATGGGATTCACTTTTTGAATTGATCTATCACTGAGCTATCATTTGATCAAGTATAAAGTTTTTATTCCAATATGAACAAAACATTTCTGAAGAACCCAAGTGCGGTGTTTGTGTAATGGTTACAATTGACCAGTAGGGGGCAATGGCTGCACTCGCTCCGGTTACGTACAACGATCATAGCCGAGTGAATCCAGCCTGCACTGTGTTCTTCATTCTCAGGCCGGGTAGGACCCCAGCAACAACTCTGCGATCGGTTCAACCTATGAAGATTGAGCTTTACAATCGCAATCCATCCTCCGAATAGACAACATTTTGTGGAATTGTATCACTGTCACTGAACAGAGGACATTCTTAAATTTTTGTATCAGGTGAGTTAGAAATGCGAAGCTGTGTCAAATTGTCTGCTTTGTTTTTTTTCTCGGCTGCTCAGTTTTATGGTTGCTTTGTTCTGGGCAGCAGCCATTTTTAATCGCCTTGTCCTACATTCCCTTCGCTGTCTTCAGCCCGTTCAAAAAGCCAAGCAAAGGTTGAAAATTATTACTTGGATACAAGGGTTTTATAGCGATTAAAACCAAAAAAGCCACATTAAATTGTATATTCTTGAAATGAAATGCACTGTAAAATTTCTGGCCTGTGTGCGCTTGTTTTTGCAGCAGTACGCTAGAAGTTTAACGGGATTGTCGTTTCGCTAGTTTTCCAACAAGCTTCGATTATCGAAGGCTGTTAGCCGAAGCTACATTTTTGCTTGTTTCGTCCTAATAAAAACAAATGCAACAAAAGCCAGTCAAGTAACGGTAAAATGAATGCAGCTGTAACTATTGTAAATTTATAGGCGACGTTTACTTGTTAGCATTTGATGCTTTACACGGCGTTTATTATTTAGCCGTCAAAATAGCATACCCAAGGCTAGCTGTTTAAATACATTTAAATATTCGAATCGCTTTTAAATATGTCTTTTAAAGATATGCATACTACCTTGTCATTTAATGTTTTAATTAATAATAATTGCACTTTTACTTGAAAAGATTGGTCGTTTTTTTTCCCCAGCTAAGTGTTTGTTGTCAGATTTAAATGCTAGCATTAGCATTAATACTAGCTTACATTAAAGCAACTGACAAGCCGATACTTATTGGTTTACCGAAGATTTAATGATTAATTATGCTTTAGTATATTCTGGTTTGTGTTTAAGTGATTTTTAAATGCAAATAAATTATAGATATATAGATCTAAAGCGTTAGCTGTGTGGTTGCTAACTTACAAATTTGAAGTAGGTGCTAACTTGTCATTTTGTATTTGTGTATTTTATCTTGTAAAATTCATTTTCTTTACTAATAACGTAGAAAGAATAACTGCATTTGTTATTTTTAATGTGCAACTGAAATGATCTTTATGGATGAAGTTCCAGTGAAACGCCTATGTGGAGTTGAGTTTGGAGTGGACGTCGACGCGTTATTGACTAAAGGGCAGTTTCCCGTTATGTTTAGAGCTTCATAGGAATTTTCTGACATTTCATTATGTAACGCATTTAGTTTCTTTATTTTCACGACTCCTTTTGTGGTGGAAAATAAATCCCAGTTGCTGAATGGTATCAATATTCTTGCTGATTTGTTCGCTCTACATTTTGAAATGTTAAATTGATTAATAATGTGTATTTCCCTATCAAATTTTAAATATGTCCTATATATAAATAGTCTTGTGTAGTTAAATGTATGCTGCATCTGTCGTTGAATCTACAAAGATTTGTTAGAAGTGATGCTAGCCTTTTTCACTCATTTAAATATGTTATAATGATTTCTGTGAAACAAATGTTCCGCAGGACTCTAGACATTTAATTTCAAAGAAATATTTGTGGTACAAGGATGAATCTTTGTCTAAGCTGGACTCAAAGCTGTGGTTCGATTGTAGTTTTCTGGATCTAATCTTACATACTAGATGTATAGCACAAATCTTTTGGCTTAATAAACTGCTACATGTTTTTGTTTTTCAAAAGCGCTGGACCATCTATCACTCTCGATGATAAAAAGTCAGAGTGGTTGAAATTTTATACTGTAAGTGTGGCCGTTTCCGCATGAACATTTTGTCAACCCTGCAGGAAAAAACAAACATTTAAGAAGTAGACAAAGCAAAGTTTAAAAATGTCTTCATTGGCCAATATTGAACTCCTGATTATTTACCAAATGACTTCTTAACTTTGAATACTAGATTCTTTGTGTCACACTTAATAATCAAAATAGGAGTAGGTTTGCCAAAGGTGGAATATGGAACAATAATGCAAATGTTCAGAGCTGGAATCTAAATTGCAATGAATGCCTGGGGCTTGCAACAATGTTTATAACGAAGTTTGTTAAACTAAGGTGCACCTGATAATTGCCAAAAATCTAATTCCAATTTTGTAGACAACGTGTTAACAATCATAAAATTGTGCGTGTAATTAATGCAACACGTTTTCAACTTGACTTCCATTGGCATCCAGTAATTATTGGTACTCTTAGGAGAAGTGGTCCCAGATTTATGACATAAATAGTTAATTATGATACACAGCTGGACCATGGGAGAGGCTTGAAGGGCTGTTAGGATAAATAAAAATCAGCAGTCTATTGCAGATGCATCTTGTTTGATGCATCTGTGGCTTCAGCTTATCAGGAAAACATGTACTTGTGAAAAATTGCGATAACTATATTGATCACAACAGTCCCACATTTTTCTGAGGATTTCCTTCTTTCTTGTGATTGCAATTTCCCTACCATTTTCTGAGAAATTTAGTATCTCCGCTACTAAAAATATACATCTGTGGGCAGTTTGATCATCCAACTGTTCAAGTATAACACTGGCATGCAGATTTTAAATGGATGGCATTTTAAATCTTGTATCTTACCAAATATTGATTCCCTTTAGTCCTGTTTGATTGCGATAATAAGATGTACTGCTGATATTTTTTGCCTCATATTTAAAATAGGGCTGCAACAAAATGGTTATTTTGCTAATTGATTAATTTGTCTACTATTTTTCTGGGAAAAGGTGTTTAGGTGTTTTTTTTACAGAATTTGAACCAAGTGAAGTTAAAACTATGCCACTTGAGGAGTTCTGGATAGACCATGATTACAAAGAAGGTTTTCCTTCTTAAGTGCAAAATGTATATATTTTCTTGCACAATTTTGGCCTCATTATTGCTCTGAGTGGGTTGTTCTTTCACTAAATGGCATGTTTTAGAATCTGTGTGCTCCACTTAACAATTATTTAATGTATTACCAAATGAGTTGATGATTATTTCAATAATCGATAAATGCGATTGTTTCAGCCCTAATTTAAAACAAGGGCTGAATGTTAATTATTTTTATTTACCTGTAGATAGAAGCAATTTTTGGTAAGATTTTCAAATAAAAAAAAAAAAAAATTATTTTTGGTGAAAGAGTCTTGAAACAGTCTTTAATTAAACTACATTAGAATATACTTTATGAACTTGCGTGATTTTAATATTTGTAATCCAACCTTGATGATATTCTGCTGCCAGCCTGGGCTGCACGATATCTTGGTAAATAATCTATCGATGGCGATAATCTTTGTAAATATTGCAATGACGATATCACTTGCGCTATATGCCTATTTTTCTCTTTCTCTGGGCTTCCGTCACTCTGAGCTTTAACATGTTGGGCAATGTCATTTGCCTCCAGTGTGAGCATCTGCTGGCGAGAGACTCTAATAAGCAGGTTCAATATTTATTAGCATGTAAAATGCAAGTTCATAACACTTGGAATATATTAGCCAACAATTACTGCACTCCAAACAGTCCTTTGCGGTATGAATATTGCACACACTGATATTGCGATGATGATATATTCGCGATATATTGTGAAGCTTTACTGACAACTCAAGTTTCCCGCTCTATTTCTTTTTGTTTTGTTGTGAGGTTCTGTTCTGATGTTGCCAAAAAGTCCAGGATCTTGGTGTGTTTATAGCATTGGTGTTTCTATTTGCGATGTTATTGGTTCTGTGTTTATTTCTAATGTTTCTTACAGTAACTTGGCTTCAACGTTCTTTTCTCTACACCTTACATGTGCTGGGATTTTTAAATGCTCTAAAATAATACACACAGTATTCTGAACTAAAGTTTAACATAGGATTTTTAGACTGAAATTACAACCAAGAGTCTGCATAGGTCAATATTATGTAGGAATATATGAAAATAATTGAAATGAGATGTAATGCATTGATGATTTAAATAAATTGGGACTGTGAAGGGTGTCACATGTTGTAATTAGGGAAAATTAAAAAAGTTGTATTCAAGGAATGCAGTCTTATTTACTTCTGGTGGGATTTGTTGGTTTTCTAGACCGTGTGCTCTTCAAGTCCATCTAGTTTCTTCAAAATGACAGTAAGCTGACATCAGCTGTGTGTGTCACATGCGTCAGACGTGTTGGATGCGACTGCCCCGGTTAGGAATAGATAACACACAAACTGGAGTAGAAGTGAAATTTTATTGAATGTTTGTGGCGCAAATAAGGCATGCAGTTCCCCAGAAGGCCCATTGAATATCTATCTTTGGTCTCTTATTCTTAGAAAGTTACATTTAACAGTTTCCATATTTACTGAGTTGAGAATCAGAGTTTTAAAAATTATCTGCTAAAAAAAAAAAAGAATATCAAAATTTCTTCTGTTCTTTGTAGAATCAGAAGGCACTGGGAAGAGGCGCAAAGGAAAATTTTCATACTCGATGACATTACATCGAAATGTCCGATCGTTTGGGGCAATTAACCAAGTCCAAGGATGGGAAAAGCAAGTATTCCTCACTCAGCCTATTTGACAAGTACAAGGGAAAATCAATAGAATCTCAGAAAAATACAGGTAGGTTTTTGTTTGCACATTTTTATTCCTCCTCCCAATGCTCACAGTGCAACTGTTGTAGTTCTTTGTTAATCTTGCTTCTCTTTCTTAATCTGGTCCTGCTTCGTCTCCCAGCAGTTACGCGACATGGCTTGCAGAGTCTTGGCAAAGTGGCAACAGCCCGGCGCATGCCCCCACCCGCTCATCTGCCTAGCTTGAAGTCTGAAAACAAAGGAAACGATCCCAACGTGATTATAGTGCCCAAAGACGGTACGGGATGGGCGAACAAGCAGGAACAAACCGATCAAAAGAGGTACAGGGGCAAAAAGCTACAAGCATGTCAAACCACCATGTGTCTATTATAAATACTGTAATAATAAATCTATTTTAAACAGCAACGGCTCTCTTTGAAGAAACCTGTATAACAAGATTTAATTTCCCTTTGGGATTAATAAAGTATTTTTCAATTGAAATTTGATTTGTAATTTTAAATTAGAATTTGCACAGCTTTGAAATTTCTATGACTATTTAGGTGACTCCACCTGTTACAGGAGATGAATACCTGCTGACAAATCACCTTCAACTTATGGTTTCTACTTCTTTTTTTAAATGGAGACAGCTGAATAGATGAGGCTTTTGAATTTTGTCCTGGTTAGTAGGTAACTGGGTCCAGTCGCAGCATACCTTTCCAAAGACTTGTGACCCTCTCTGTCTGTTCTTAAGCCTTGAATCTTAAAACTGTACTTTTCCTTTTTTGCCTTTTAGTTGCAGTGCATCTACGCCACTGCTGCCGGAGTCGCAGCCGCAGCCGGCTTTACAGAAATCTGTCTCCAATCTTCAGAAATCCTCACCAGTAGTCAACCAGGAGGTGTGTGTGTGTGTATGGCTGTTAATATTGTTTTTTTGTTGTTGTTTGGGTTGTTTTTTTTTACTAATACCAACTGTTTTAACTTCTGCCTCGTGTCTTTCTAACCTGCTTGAGAAAATACCGGAAGTCTGGTTTTGTTGCAGGTTTTACTGTAACAATGAGCTCCATTTGTTATTAGGAATTTGGAGTTTTTCAGTTCAATGTCAGAGAGATTAACTGGAGTACCTCCACTAATTAGAAATCCAACACTTCTGATCTCAAAATCCAATATGGCCATCTTACTATTAAAATGTGGTCGGTGTAGTAATAAACTGTTTATTTCCACTTCCTGTGGTTTCTATTCCATTAGATTATCTGTAGGCATATTATTTTACAGCTTGTAAAGGTGAAAGCGCTTGGTGCAGTGTTAGAATGGTGCTGAAAAATCTAATTTCTGATACCATGTATCTATAACAGTACAACCCCTGGCAAACATGAATTACCCGCCTTGGAAGATGTACTTTAATTTGTTTAATTTTGTCAAAAAAAGCAGATCACAGACATGACGCACAACTACAGCCATTCTAAGTGGCAACTTTCTGGCTTTAAGAAGAACATGTAGTCAATAACGGTCACTTTTTATCCCGAACTGAGGGACAAAATTATGGAATCACCCCGGGAGAGCTAGTGCACCAAGTGGACTGACATGAATTATGGCACCAACACGAGAGATGTCAATTGAAAAAAAGGAGAGGATTATCAAGCTTCTTAAAGAAGGTAAATCATCACGTAATGTTGCAAATGATGTTGGTTGATCCCAGTCAGCTGTGTCAAAAACCTGGTCCAGTTACAAACAACATGGGAAGGTTGTTAAAGGCAAGCATACTGGTAGACCAAGGAAGACATCAAAATGTCGAGACAGAAAACGTAAAGCAGTATGTCTTGAAAACAGAAAATGCACAAGAAAACAAATGAGGAACAACTAGAGTCAACATTTGTGACCAAACTGTTAGAAACCGCCTAAAGGAAATGGGATTTACATTCAGAAAAGCTACATGTAAGCCATCATTAACACCTCAACAGAAGAACACAAGGTCGCAGTGGGATAAGGAAAAGCAATTGTGGATGACTGGATGAAAGTCATATTCAGTGGTGAATCGTGAATCTGCATTGGGCAAGGTGGTGGTGCTGGAACCTTTGAATGGCTTAGAATGGCGGTAGTTTTGTGTCATTTCTCTGATCTTTTTTTTTTTTTTTTGACAAGATGAAACAACTGAAATATCATCTCCAAGATTCCATAATTTTTTCTTTAAAAAAAAATAATTAGTAGGTAGACAGGAAAGAGGTCAAGGAGAGGGGGAGACATTCTGAAATTGTTGACTGGTCCAGGAGTCAAACCCGGGGCAGCCGCATTGAGGGCTACAGCCCCTGCTCATGGTCTCGCGTTTAACCCCTACACCACCAGCGCCACAACCTGATTCCATTCTGCCAGGCGTTGTAGTTACCCATGGTACTTAGTTTGATGATGAAGTTCATCTGCAAATTTTTATTTTATACATTTACTTTAAAAATATTTTTTTCCACAATGTTTATATATACACTGCTCAAAAATTTAAAGAACACTTTTTAATGAGAGTATAATATCAAGTCAGGTAAACATCTGGAATACTAATCTGGTCAGTTAGGAAGTAGAGGGGGCTGTTTTCTTGTTAAAGAAATTATAAACGGGTTAACTAAAGGGGTAACAATGAGACAACCCCAAAAACAGGAAAGGTTTTGCAGCTGGAGGCCACAGAACTCGTTACCCTCCTCCTCATTCATTTATTTATTTATTTTTTTTACTTATTTTCAATAGTTTTACATATGACCAGGATCAGTGACACTACTGGTAGCATGAAACAATACCTGGACCCTACAGAGGTTGCACAGGCAGTCCAACTCCATAAGGATGGATCATCAATACATGCCATTGCTGAAGGTTTACTGTGTCTCCCAGCACAGTCTCAAGAGCATGGAGGAGATTCCTGGAAACTGGTAGTTACTCTAGGAGAGCTGGACAGGGAGGTCAGAGGTTCTTAACCCATCAACATGACTGGGTATCTGCTTCTTTATGCAAGGAGGAACAGGATGAGTACTGCCAAAGCCCTACAAAGTGATCTCCAGCCACTGGCGTGAACGTCTCTGACCAAGCCATTAGAAACGGTCTTCATGAAGGTGGCCAAAGATGAGAGCATGTTCACTCTGAGCTCATATGATGGATGTGAAAAGATCTGGAGAAGTTGCATTGAAATTTATGCTGCTTGCAACATTGTTCAGCATGATCTGTTTGGTGGTGGGTCAGTGTTGGTCTAGGGAGGAGTATCCATGGAGGGAGGCACAGACCTGTACAGGGTAAATGATGGCAAACTGACTGCCATTAGGTTTCAGGATGAACTCCCTAGACCCATTGTTGGACGCTTCACTGGTACAGTGGGTCCTGGGTTCCTCCTGATGGATGATAATGACCGGCCTCATGTGGCAAGAGTATGCAGGCAGTTCCTGGAGGATTAAGAAATTGATACCATTGACTGTTTCCCACACTCTCCTGACTTAAATCCAATTAAACAACTCTGGGACAACATGTTTAGGTCCATTCAACGCCAACAGGTTGCACCCCAGACTGTCCAGGTGCTCAGTGATGCCCTGGTCAGGATCTGGGAGGAGATACCCCAGGACACCGTCCGTCATCTCATAAGGAGCATGCTCCGACGTTGCCAGGTGTGCATACAAGCACGTGTGGGCCCTACAAACTACTAAGTACCATTTTGAGTTGCTGTAATGACATTTCAGCAAATTGGACCAGCCTGCTGCATCGGTTTCTCAGTTTCAATTACTCAGTGACTTAGATTAATTCCTCTGTGGGTTGATAATTTTTATCAAATGTTGCATCCTTTCGTTCCTTACATATGGATATCCGACGGGATTTTTTATTTTCATTTAGATTTGATGTTTTTTTCGTAGTGTTCCTTTAATTTTAATGAGCAGTGTATTTTTCTTTAAGATGTATACACCGTAAATTCCAGATTATAAGCCGCTACTTTTTTCCCACACTTTGAACACTGCGGCCTATACAACGGTGCGGCTAATGCATGGTTTTTTTTCATGCCGCCAAAAATATTCTGCCTGGTAACAGTAGACCAATCAAATTGATGAGTAGTTCAAAGACGTCCAATGAACTTGTGCGATAAATCAAGAGCACTTTCACAATTCAATTACCGGTATTTTAAATCAGACATTTATATTCACCCTCATCAACATGGAAAATCACCAACGGGTTTCGAAAGGGTGGACTGCAGCGTGATTAAGGGGACCAGGTGCGCTCAAGTGAGAGCGTCAACGAAAAGGCTGAAGTGAGTGACGAGATCCTGAGGCTGTTCAATTCGGACACTGAAGAACAGGACTTTGATGGTTTCAGTGCGCAGGAAGAAGATGAAGAAGGCGAACAATGACTTTTGACCTGGTAGGCTGCAGTGTAAATCAGTTAGGAGATATTGGAATGTTGTTCGTGCACTGTTCAGTAAAAAAGCATTAGCAACGAAATTTGTGTGTTACTGATAACGTACGTATATTTAAAGGTAGCCGTGTTACAGCCACTGTTCGAAAAAAAGCATTTGTTTATATTACCATATGGATTAAGTGAAAAGGTAAAAATTCCTCACGTGTAATATCTTTCTGTGTAAATCATAGTACAACGTGGGACACCCGCAGCTTAACATCTGGTGCGGCCTGTACAAGTACAAAATTGGTTTTCTTTCTAAAATTAGAGCATGCGGCTTTTAATCAGGTGCGCTCTGTAGTCTGGAATTTACGGGACATTAAGGACAAAGTTGAACAAAAGTCAAATTCCTTGTTTATGTGCACAAACTTGGCCAATGAAGCTGATTCTGGTTTACTTTTGCAACTTGCATTTTAGACGAGGTTAAGTTGAGCAGAATTTTGTTTACAGGTTCGAGTTTTTGTGTAGACTCAACAATACTCCCTTCTTGCCCCAAAAGCCAATAAGACTTGGATTATGATCTTAATTTTATTATTTTTCACAGAACACAAACACAGGTGGACCAAAGCAATGGGCCCAGCTAAATGGAAAGGCAGTAGAGCAAGATGGTGAGCAATCTCATTTTATTTTTTCATGTATGAATAACATAAAGTGACCTGCTTGATTTAATTCTGGTGTGAAGAATATTAAGTAGTTAAGAATCTATGACAAATTGTGCTGTTAAACTTTCCTCTTTAAAATCTAGAAATTTCATTTGTGTTAACATATATATTTTATTAACTTCAGGTTCAAGGGCCTTAAACCGACTTCAGCCCTTCTCTCACGAGGAATTTCCCACCCTGAAGGCAGCTGGAGAACAGGACAGAGCTGGCAAGGAAAGAAGCGGCTTCGATCCGTCGTATGGGCCCGGACCAAGCCTCCGCCCCCAGAGTGAGCTTAGTTGTTACTTTCAAGCTGTAAACAAGCTGATTGTGGAAAGCAACATATTTTGGATTACTCTTTGGAAGGTTTGACATCTTTGTCTTTAGACCCTCTCAGGTCAAGGTTTTAAACCTTTGGTTCATAAACTGGTTCCAGTTCCTTCCAGCAGAATTATGTCATATTATTGGAAAAAAATGGGTTTATCACACCAACCCAAAAATCCCTTTCAAAAACTTACAGAGAAATATAAGTGATATCTTTTAAATAAGTCATCACTTAAACCAAAATATTAGACTTGCAGAACGAAGAGAACCTGAGCGGTTTACGAGTTCTGTGAATTCACATAAAGGTAAAACAAATGTTAAACTTATTTCTAGATTGTACACATTTTCTACAAGAAAGTAAAAATGTATCCACCTTAAGTCCAGATAGAATGAACAGGTAAACGTACAACTGACTCAAAACTATAGGTTGAATAAATGTAAACATGCTGCTACGCCTTCGAGTCCAGAACCATAAAGTTAATTTATGATTGAATATATTCTTCAGATCTCCTAAAACATAAAAAAATTTTTTAAATATCACCGATATTTAAAAAGCCTGACCTCCCGATTCTGATTTTGTCTGATATCAATTTTTTTTATAATTGACACTGGCAGGTGTTATAGGGTCACAATACTCCTTCAATGTTCCAATCCTATTTTACTGAAAAACATTAAACAATATCCATGAATGAATACAAACTTGTTTCAACTGCACATAAGCTAGTCCTCTCAAATATTAACGATAGTTAAAAGCATTGCAATTCCTTTTAGTCTTTAATTTTTCACATTTTAAAAAGACGATCTAGCAGTATCCAGTATTCTGGAAAATGCACTAATATTAACATTATCAGGTCTGGCAGTCCAAACAGACCTCAAGATGCTGAAACAAGTTTCTGAAAACCCTACAATGTGATCACAAAGCGGTAGGATCTTGCTACTGTTCATCTGACACTGCCTGCATGTACAATCAGACTCCACAAGTAGTCTTTAGTAAGACATGCGAAAGGAGAAAACCTTTGCTCAAGAAAAACATGAAGTCCAGACTAAAGTTTACCAGAGAGAACATAGAAAAACGCCTTCTTCCACTAAACAGTGGACATGTTTGGATTAAACCAAAGACGGCTTTCCAGAATCCACCATGAACCCGACCCTGTATCAGAGGCCCATTGAGAGAAATGTGAGAACATATGAGAAATAAAGCTGAAGAAAAACTGGATCCTGTGACATGAGAGTTTGCCAAAACATATCAGTAAATCTATTAAGGACTGCGTGAGAATTACAAAATGCTGTTCTGGTCTGAGCCTAGTCAAAGCCCAGACCTTGTTCTTACCGACGTGCTGTGGAGTGGACATGAAATGGGCCGTACATGCAGGAGACTCCTCCAACACCTCTGCTGAAGGTGGGGAGTGAAGTTTTCCTCAGATCTGTGTTAGATTGGTAGATGGGTACGACAAACATTTCACTAAAGTTATTCCAGCCAAAACACTGATTACAAAGGGAGTTGGGTGTCCTAACTTGTTTTTTCTTAGTTTAAATACACATTTTTTTGTTGAACATTTGTGTACGGGGTAAAATAAGGTACATTTTTACTGTTTACCTGTAAATAAATCACCTTTTTTCCAGAGATGAATAATTAAGGACATTAATATATGAACATTTCTGAAAGTATGTAATAGTTGATTGGATGTCCAATTTGTTTTCACATGTTTGCTTCAGCATGTAAGGGGATTATCCTTTGGCAAAGCCTGAGGCAAATCAGAAACAGATGATTATTAGTTTACGTTCTGTAATGTAGAGACTTCCTAAATAACTTTCTGTTTTTCTGCTTTAAGATGTAACGAGTTGGAGGGAAGGTGGTGGCAGGAACCTTCAGCCCTCCTCACTGACCCTCAGCCTCCCAGCAGATCCTGAGGGTAAGATCACTGCCCTGGGTGAGACTGGCTCACCGCCGGCCTCGTCACATCCTCCCTCTGCCACCGGCACCACCTCTTCCAGTGTGGTAACCGCTCCGTCACCGAGCCTCGACCCCAAGGAGCCTTCCCTCAGACCTGCCCAGCCAGTACGCAGACCAACCGTCCCCACTGCCCTGCAGTATCAGCTACATCACACTTCAACTGCTGTCTACCATGACATGTTGCCTGCATTTGTGAGTATAGTTGCTCTCAATGTTTTAGGTTTTCATGGCGATACTGTGCCAAAATGCTTGCTTTACAGCTAGATATCTGATGCATATATTGAATTTGACCTTTCAGATGTGTGCTAAAGAGACACGTGAAACTACAGCCCCTGACAACGCGACTACCACCGTAGCAACCCCAGCCCGATTTGACAGCAAACCCACTTTTAGACCAAGCTATGCCAAACCTGAACTTGTCAAGTAAGTACAATATATACAATATAAAGGTTATTTCTTATAATTAGGCAAGCAGTTATTTTTTTTCTATCTGTGATTCCAGCGGAGATGTAAGAAGAGAGAACCGCTTTGTCCGTGCTCCACCTCGACTTTCTTCCCAGCCCATCCGCAGGCCCATCGACAGACCGGCGCGTCCAGCCATTATTAACCCAGAGGACCTGAAGGATCTGGATGAGCTCGACAATGATTGTGAGGATGGATGGGCCGGTCAGTGTTTTTCCTTCTTCTGTAGTAGCATTGAGCCATTATATCAAAGCAACCAGATATTAGGACTCGACTGTTTTTGTTTGTTTGTTTTGAACAGTAATGTGATACTTTTGTTTACAGTTGTTTTGTTTTTCGTATTATCATAGATCTTATCTTCTCTGAAATGTCTTATATCCTAAAGATTTACTTTGTAAAGTTGTTTTTCAGCAGTTGCAGCAATCATTCAGGTACAATCAAAACCAAATGGCTACATACACACCATAAAACATCGGAGTTTGTGAGCTTCAGAATTAGAAGCACAAGTATATTTAGCTAAAAAAAATATAATTATTCCTCTATTAAGCAAAAACTAAAATTATATTTGTAATTCTAATTGACATAAAATGTCAGACTGTAAGAAAAACCTGATGGTGTGCAAATGTCAGGTCTCAATTGTAAGTCTGAGCTCTTTATCAGGCCAGCTTACGGCCTTGCCTGGACGAGATGATCTTAAACTGGCCCCCATCCACGGTGTTCTGTAACTAGAAGAAAATTAACTAATATTTACTTTTTTAAAGGCATGACTAATATCCCTGTTGTCAGTAGCCAACTACTTTCAATAATAGATTAATTGGTATTCGAGTCCAAGACACCCTCAGTTAACAGACTGCATTTTACATCTTTTTACAAGACATGTACACAAAGGAATCTAGCGTGTTGTTGGTTGAACAAAACAAAAAGCCTCGTTTGCTTTGACATTTATTTTATTAAATGTTTACACTAAGGTTTACAGATGGATCTTGAGCACATATTTTGAACTTATGCCTTTTCCTGTTTAAATTATTTGTAAACTTGCAGTGCATTTGACCGCTACATTAGGTGAATTGTAAGGGGACTGTTTAATCCACTAAATTTATGGGGTGCTTCCCTGTAATTTCTTGTAATATCACAGGTTTGAACAACTGAGGACAGTATTTGGGATTTTATTTTTCACTTTTTTAATGTTCTTTGTTTTGTTCTTGCAGCCATTAGATTAGATGCACTTTTGTCAAGTCTTGTTTGAAATAATTTTACTTGACATAAGCTAAAATCTTTGAGGTTTGCTGAATTTGCTGACAAAATTGCTTTTTACTGGTTTATTTTTCCCTCTAGGTCTTCATGAAGAAGTTGACTATAGCGAGAAGCTCAAGTTCAGTGATGATGAAGAAGATCGCTCTACTAGTGACAAAAATAAAATATGGTACAAGCTCTTGCTTTATTGCTTGTTGTCATTCTGATGTACAGTCATAGCCTCATTCATGGGTTCTTGGTTTAACTTGTGTTTTCAAGGGCTGAGTGGGAGAGGGAGAAAGAGAGCCAGCGAGACTGCCAATCATCTCTTAGTTCAGGAGAAGCACCTTACTCTCAGGAGGGAGCAGAGGAAAATTATTCCTGCCAATATGTTCACCATGAGCCTCCTAGGAAACCCATTGGCAGATATCTCTCTACTGACAGTCAGGTAACTACGCAGAGTGCAGTGTTCACCACTTTGATCTAATTCTTTTGACAGTAGCTGGCTAAGATTAATTCAGTGTGATCTTGTTTAGCTGTGATGGTTGTTGGCTTGTTACTGGTTATGCTATTTCCCAATGCTTGGCTTCTTTTCAGAAATACACAGAATGGAAAATGCGTTATACTGCTTTTTTCCATGTTTAGGCCCAGCAGAAAACCCACAGCGAGCCACCAACTGACTCGGATGATCACCAGCGGTCTCAGAGTCAAGCACCAGCTAGGGCAAAATACGTGTCGCCTGAAGTGTCTGAGGCTGTTGAAAGAGCCAGGAGACGACGAGAGGAGGAGGAGAGACGTGCTCGTGAGGAGCGACTAGCAGCCTGTGCTGAAAAACTCAAAAAGTTGGATGAGAAGTTTGGGAAGTCTGAAAGGCCTGCTTCAAAGACAGAAGATATCTCGAAGGAGGTAGACGGCAAAGAAGTCACACTTTCTCCAACCCGGGAACACAGTAAAGGTCATAGTGAAAACTGGCAGTATGGCACAAAAGGTAGAAAAAACGAACCCAGTTTAAAAAAACAAAAAAAAACATTAAATCATCATTTTTATAAAATAAAATGTTACCTTTTTGTCATTTAATGATCTTCAGAAGGAAGCGGGTGTCTGCCAGTCAAAACCTTTGGCCATAGCTACCATGAAGAGCATCATCGCAGCAGTGACGATGATGGCCCGGAACCTTCCTCTCCTTCAGAAGGCTACGGTGGACGTCAAGCCTCCAAACCAGTTCCACCCCGGTTTCAAAAGCAGCTACAGCACCACCAGCAGCAGGTCAGAATTAGCCATATCTCCATTAGTAAATTGGTTTTCCCTGTGTCTTTGTTTCTTTTAGAGGAGCTTTTTTCAGAGCCTTAATGTAACCGAGAATTCGAAAATCTGTGAAAATCCTCAAGGCTTGTAAATGTTTAGCATTTGCAGGTAGTTTGCTTGATTTTGCTCACAATTTTTCAACGGCTCCTTCTGTCCACTCTGTAGGAACAAGCCCCCAAAATGCAGCATTGGCAGCAGCCTGGTCACCCTCCAAGCTCAAGTCATACCCAGCGGGGCTATTATCCCCCACATGTGCTCGGATTTGATCCCCGCTGGATGATGATGCCACCTTTTATGGATCCACGCATGACGCAAGTACGGTCTCCTGTGGACTACTACCCTGGTTCTATTCAGTCCTCAGGTAAACTCTAAGGCTGTTGATTTTAAAAAAAGCATTGCTAAGTGGTGCATTATACGTGTGGTATTCTGTATTTTCACGTTTTTCATTGCTCTATCAGGAATGATGAAACCTATTGTTCATCAAGACCACCCGAACAGTCCTATCTCCGATGAGGGATGCCATTCCAACCTACACCAAGAGAGACGGGCTCCTTCTACTGAGCCGTACCCGGTTTGGAACCAAGATGGCTACCCTTTGCGCAGCTTCACTCCACCTTATCAGAGACGGCATGAAACCTCAGATATTGACCTGTCAGGAGACAGGTTAGTAGCTGTGTTTTAAAATACCTCTCTCTCTAAATGTTAAAATATGTGAATCAAGAAGTGAGGACTATGCAGTTCATAGAAAATTCAGATGGAAGTTACAAATTTACCTGTTTGCTTTGTTTAATCAGTGTTGGAGAATAAATAAAAAGCTTGAAAGAAGGTTGCCATGCAGTCTAGCAAAAAGTATAGAATTTGGTTAAATATTTTTAGGTTTGATAATTATGACAAAAAAAACTCCCTTTCCCATTGTTTAAAAGTTTTACCTAATCTGCCATTCTTCTTCTGGTCCATGCATCAGTCCATCCATACATTTGGCAAATATTTCTCCAACTATTCGTCTCTCATACATCCACTTGGTTGCCCATCCGTCTGTTGATCCACACTTCCATCTTTTTGTCCATCATCCAGCCATGCATCTGTTCTTCCGTCCACCCATTTGTCCATCAGTTCATTTTTCACTTGAAAACATTGGCCAAAAAACATTTAAGAAATACGGAAATTTGAGTCTGGAAGATTAATACTGTTCACTAAATGAACAACCACTGTAGGAACCATGTTGAAAGTTGTTCTACCTCAAAAAGATTGCCAAAGTTTGTTTGTGTTTTTTGTGATTATTGATTTTGTTGTTTTTTGTTTTTTTTGTCCGAATGTTTTTTAGAGGTAATATTGTCCCTTCTCAACGGGACTCTTTTGAAGATGGGACTAATCAAAGCTTGACACACAACAATGATGATCTTCCCCAAAATACTTACCATTGCCGAGACTCGAATAAAGAACGCAAACATTATGACGCAGGCCTTCCCACCACTGCTCCAAACCTTAATCAGAAGAGTGAAGGCCCAAAGCAGGACCCAAGAGACAAACATCTGAAAGATGGTCTTGACTCTTATGAGACCTTAGATGGGTCCAAGGACAACTGGAAGATGGATGGAGGAGGCTTCAGTTCCCTGAGCCACTGGTCTGAAGCTAGTTCTAGCAATAGCGTCAACCAGGCTTCTGAGAATAGTGGACGCACATTAATTCGTAGAACTGGGCCCATCAAGAAGCCAGTTCTTAAGGCTCTCAAACTGGAGGACAAGGAAAATGAAAAGCCTAAACCTGAACCTGAAGAGAAGCCTGTCCCCTATCGGCTGGAGAAAGAAGTTCTCACTAATGTTTATGATTTGAAGAAAGATAACCAGCCTACGAGTAATAGGCGTCCAGCATCACCTGTTGTTGAGAAACAGCCTGAGGAGAGGCAGCGCCACTCACCTGCTCTCAGCAAAACAGACAGGCCTCCTAGCACCCACAGTGATGACTTCTCTAAGGAAACAACCTTGAGCAGTGGCAGGAGCCAATTACTTAGAGAGGGCCAGGAACATAATCGAGAACCTCAGGCACCACGGCGCAATAACTGGATTTTCATTGATGAAGAACAAGCGTTTAGTTCTGTCAGAGGTGGAGGTAGAGGCCGCAGTCGAGGGTTCAGGGAATTTGGCTCCAGAGGTGGAACCCGTGGTGGCCGAGGTGGGGATAACCTTAGAGGAGCTTATAATAACAACAGCAGTGGTGCTCAGAGACCTTCTAGAGGTCGAGGACCAACCAGGGACATCTTAAAGGTTGAGGAGTTCCAGAGAGGCAAACCTCGTAGACGAAATGTCAGTGAGACCTTAAGCGAAGCATCGGAGTATGAAGAACTTCCCAAGAGGAGGCGTCAGAAGGGAACTGAAAACGGAGAAGGTTACACGGAGTCTGGTGAGGTTCGTAAGGCCGATAGAGACTCTTGGAGATCCAACAAGGTGTACACAGATGACCAGACAGCCTCGGATAACAGAGAAAAGGGAAGGATGAGGGGCTTTGGAGGTCGCGTTCTGCCCCCCAGATTGAACACAACAGCCTGTTACAATCGAGGCTTTGGAGGGTCGAGGGACACTTCTTCATGGAGGGGCCGTGGACCCCAATTCAGCAGCAACAGCAGCTCAATGCAAGAGAATGGTCATGGTCCTGGAGCTGAGGTCACTTACTCCCGCAGACCTCCAGTAGAATGCGAGGCTCTTAAGTACACTTCTAAATTTTCAGGCTCCTTTACAGAAAATGGCAGGGAGGACCGTGAAGGAGAATACTACTTTGAGAATGACAACCCTGACAGACAGATGCTAAGGAGGCGGCGTCCCCCGCGTCAAGACAAACCTCCCCGTTTCCGACGTTTACGTCAAGAGCGGGAACCTGGTTCAAACCAGTGGACAAGCGATGAGTATGTTAACGGAGATTTTGCGAATCCTTGGCCAACTCGCTCCAAAGGCAGCGGAGAAGACCACTGGCCCAGTGGTCACTTCTCTGGACGCTCCAGCCAGCATGCTCAGACAGAAGAATGGGAGACGGGATCAGACAACAGTGACTTTGGTGACTGGAAAGGGAAGCAAGGTGGTAGCGGAAATATGGCTGTGCAGGGACAAGTTGACATTCCCCCAGACTCTGGTCACAGTGAACCTGGCTCTGGAGAGAAGAGGGAGCTTTCAAAAAGAAGCTTCTCTAGTCAGAGACCGCTGGTCGAGCGACAGAACCGGAAAGGAGAGCCGTCACTGCTAGAGGCAAGCAAGATGGTACGCACCCCTGAAAATCCCTCCACTTCCTCATCTAACAGAAGTGACAGTTGGCAGAACGGAGGGAATTCTTGTAAGAGGTTAGGCAAATTTTTGTTGTGCCACCTTTGTTTTGGACATATGTAACACTTTATGATTTTTGATTATTGTTGGCGTCAGACAAACTTGAAATGCTTCTATGTTGCCTCTGTATCTACATCAGCAGGAGCCCAGATGAGTCTGGCCCAATCTACAGCTTAGAGCCCCCACCAGATGAAAGGGAGACCTGTGAGCTCACAGGAAAGAAATTGGACAAGGAAATGAAACCAGGACCTGTCAAGACGGACTTTGCTGAACCTCTTACCCAATATGACCTCAGCAGCTACCCCAGTGAGTTTTCTTGCTTTCTGTTGATAGATATTAAACTTGTTGAAACTGTCCTGTTGGTCAGATCCACAAATCAAGTTATCAGTGATAATGTGATTTGTGGATCTAACTATTATTATCTTATCTATTTTCTATCTGTTATTTTGCTTTGTTACCCATGTGTAAACTGACAAGTTTATATTAACACGTTATTATTATATTAACATGTTACTGAACACTAGGAGTCTGTCCTTGGATAACTTTGCACTCATTTTTTCTTCTTCTTTTTGTATAGTTGATACTGATGCAGGGGGACAAAACGTGGATCCAGAAGGATACCAGGATGCCTTGTCAAAAAAGCAACGGCGTCCACAGGAAGACGAGAGGCGCAGAAAAGAACAGGGAGCTACTGTAAGTTCAAATCAGAAATTCAGTATGATTCAGTGATATTCATTACGAGGGCCAAAATAAAGTTGAAAGCATGTGCTTTTTTTTTTTTTAAATGAAAACTGAAAAATAAATTTCTGACATTTTTTATTTTTATCTGCGCAGTAATAAACTAAATATGCAAATTACAATGAAATGAAAAAAGGTGTGTAATTTCTGTATGAAAGGAATCTATTTATCGTTGTTGATCCAAAACATAGAAAGGCTGTTGCATGATTGCCCTAATAAAAGGGACACTTGCCATAAAAGCAGAAACATGTTTAATAAAAGAGAAATAGTTTTTGTACCTAACATAGCTTGAAGATTTTGTCTGTCTGTGAAAATCTCGCCCTTAAAGATAAAAAGTTTATTCATCAACTGTCTGTGCTTGCAGGCCAGATTTGCTCCATTCTTGAATTGTGGTCAGGAGCTGAACAAAAGGGCCCCCCGGGCTTCACTTGAAATGTTAAGATTCAAGCTCTCCAGTGATGTTTGGGAAACAATTGATCTCCAAATGTCTGCAGTTGGTCATATAGCCAACATCAGATTTAACCTCAATGGTTTTTGTAGGTCGAAAAAGCAAACAGAACATAGTCTCAACCACTGCATTGTGATAGATATCCAGAACAAACAATGCAAACACCCTTTTCTTCCCTGAGGCTCTCCCATCTTTACTATTCTTTACCAAAGATGTTTCTGGTTTATATCTTTCAGTTTAGCAGCTGAGGGGAAAATAATGACCCCTCTCTGCAGAGAATAAGAAGCCATATTCAGAGCCTTAGTCAGCGTTGGCAAAAGTCAATTCTTTTATTCATTAAAGCGGCTGAACTTTGTAATTAAATTGTTCCTTCAGTGAATATGATCACACCAGAGCTGGTCTGACGCTGAAAGAGGTTATTTACATCTACCTCTGAGCTCTTTGGGTAGGGGGTCAGAGGAGAGGAGGGGTGGTTGGTGGACGGGGAGCTTGTGTGTCAGAGTGAGAGATGTGGATGAGGTGGTGAGAGTTGTGAGCAGCTGCATTTTTAACCTGCAGTAGAAGCTTTAAAGGTCGTCTGCCGGACGAGGATTCTGGTCAGGGTGTGCGGGTGGGTTCCTCTAGAATTAGGATGAGAATTGGTACAATGTGCTTAAAACTGTTTACTTTGCTGCTTTTTTTTTTTAGGTGCAGGTCAAGAACAGGACAGCCACTTCCAAGATACCACCGCGCTTCATCAAAAAGCAAGGAAGTATGAGCCTTGAGCAAACCGAGGAAGCAATTTCTTCACCAAACAATCTAGGAACTGAAATCTGGGAGACCAACAGTTCAGGTAGTACCAGTTTTTCTTTTTGTTAACAGCTGCATATTTATTTAATCGAACAATATTATGTTGAATGAGGAGACCAAAGCGATGTATAAATGTCTTTGTTTTGTATTCTTCACCAACAGTTTGTTGTGGTGTTCCTGTTTCTTTTGTAGCTCTTTCTGTGCAGTCTTCAGGGGGAGACTCTTGGACTAAACAGGTGTCCTACACTGGGAGTGAACCCAACTCTGAGGTAGTGCAATGCAATTTCTAAACAAACTGCTACTCTGTTTTTCAATCTTAAATTCAGTTATTGGAATTTTTGTGTGGTGTGTGTGTGGCTGATTGTCAACTAATAGATCACTTTTAAGATAAAGCTATACCTTGTAGTAGTTTAAAAATAACATCACCTTCTCCACCAGGATTCCGATGCTGGTCCAGAACAGAGTAAAGAACAGCACAAACCAGGGCCTATCGGTAATGAACGTTCCTTGAAGAACCGCAAGGGCTCAGAAGGTGTCGACAGGCTAGAAGGTGGCCCAATTACACCAGTAAATGGTGTGGATCTCCACGTGGACAGTGTACTTCCTGTGCCTCCTATTGAGTTTGGTGTCAGTGCCAAAGACTCAGATTTTAGCCTGCCGCCTGGCTCTACTCCCGTACCCGTCTCCAATCCTGTTAACAAGCTTCAGGATACACTTAGCACTGATGTGAGTAACTTGACACATTAATCCAGACATTTTAAAGATTGGGAAATACAGCATAAATAAATCTGAGTTGTTCTGACTGATTTTATGTGGAAAAGAGGATTTTGATTATTTTTTTTTTAATGAAGGTGCAAAAGATTGATTATAAACCTTTCCAAAACAGACATCTCTTAATCAGAGCATCCCAATGCTGCGTTCCAACCACCTGCAGCCTGGCATTAGCCTCAATACCATCTTCCCTACTGCTGACCTCACTCTTAAGGTATTTGAATTTTATTTGTATATAAAGAAAGCAACATGTATTAAATTAACAATATATTAAGCCTGTTTGTACAGTTCAGATTTGTTGAATTATAAAAGCTAAAGCTTGTTTTTATGTGTGAAATTCTACTTTAGTTGTTTCTTTTTTCGCAGATGGAGTCGGCACGCAAAGCCTGGGAGAACTCTCAGTCTCTCCCAGAGCAAGGCTCCCCCGGTGGCGGCGCTTCAGGCGCTCAGCCTCCCTGTAGTGCTGGTTCATCCACTGGAGTCAGCTATAGTTCTTTTGGAGTTTCCATGCCTCCAATGCCTGTTGCATCAGTGGCACCTTCCATGTCCATGCAAGGTAGAATTTTATTTTTGTTTTAATTATTTCCCAATGGCTCAGTCTCTGTGAACTGAACTCAATAGTGTCTTCTTTCTAACCCTAACGTAGGTAATCCTATTCCTCCGTTGTATATGGACGGTCATGTGTTTCAGAGTCAGCCACGCCTCGTTCCCCCCACCATGACCCAGCAGCAGACCTATACACAGGTAGAAAAATAAACCCACACTTACACACACGTGTGCATCAACAGGTTGTTGTAATTTTACACTTTCTCTCCCGTTCAGGCTGCAGCAGCTCAGCAGATTCCCATCTCTTTACACACATCTCTTCAGGCTCAGTTGGGGCTTCGTGGAGGTCTGCCTGTCTCTCAGTCGCAAGAGATGTTTAACTCCATCCCTCCCTTCAGGTACTTGAAGCTAAATTGTTTCGTTGACCACCACACAGTCATTTCTCATTTTTGTCTCTCTCCTGTATTTGAGAGTTTAAAATCCAGTTTTATGCTGGGCGTCTTTCTTCCTCAATGCAGGTCCCAGGTTTACATGCACCCCAACCTTTCACAGCCCAACCCTATGGTGCTGTCTGGTGGGACCCCCCTTAAGGGCCCTTACTCAGCTTTTCCTGGCATGCAGCCGTCAGACATGGTGAAACCACAGTCAGACTCACACTACCAGACTATGAACGGCAACCAGCAGCTTGTCTACGACAGTCAGATGAACCAAGGGCCTGGTATGGGTTCTTCCCAGCTGATGGACTCCCAGCTCATTCAGGTAACACCCTAGCAAACAGAAATGCTGTTGATGACTCTTAAGATTTTGGAGTAAACTCAAGTTGCAAGTATAATACCTTGCAAAAGTATTATAAATAATAACCTTTTTTCTCTGTATTAAAGCAATGTATGTAATAAGCCAACAAAAAGAAGAGTGTAATAATAAAGTTGAAAAAAATGCATCATTTTCAAAGATTTTCCAAATGGAAATCAGAAAAGTTTGGGATTCAAAGAAAATCCCTCAAAAAAAAATGTAGTGCAACCAGTTGCCTTCAGTTGCCATTTAAATAGTTAAAGGTTGTCCACCTATGTTTTATTTAGGCTCAGTATAAATACAGATGCTGTTATGGTATCAGGTCTGTATTAGAACATTAATGAACAAACAGCAGCACAAGGACTAAGAAACACAATAAAATGTACTTTTGGTGTCAGAGTAAAGGGGTCCAAGTAAAAATTCACACCAAACCTTTTAGATTTTTACTTAATAGAAATTTAAAACGGTGTATAATTTTCCTTCCACTTTATCATAGTGCACCAAGTTTAATATGAATACTTCTGCAAGGCACTGTAGTTTTATTTTGAAGACATATTAAAATAAACAAATAGTACTGTTGTAAATAAATGGAATGTTTTATTTTGCCAGGTAACAATGCCCCTTCCTGGCTCACAGCTGCGCTATGGTTCAGCTCAGCAGCACCTCATCCTCCCTCAGTCAATCCAGTTGCCACAAGGACAGAACCTGTCAGTGGGAGGGCCGCGCCGAATGCTCCCACCAGGCTCCCAGGCTGCTGTCATGACTGGCAGCAGAGAGGTGGGTCTTATTTGATCTTTGTTTCGCATCCTGCGTTCTAATCAATTTTATAATCGCCTTTCATTTTTAAACACCAACCAGTAGCAGTTGGAATAAATTAGACCAATAAAACTCCACTCTGCTCCACTTAATCATGTATGTGTTGATTATTTGTCCGTTGTTGTGCCATTTTTAGGGCTCACAGATGGAAATGAAAGGATTCCAGTTCTCTGAGAAGCCCAATCATTCCCCTGGTTTAACTGGAGGTTCCTACAGGTGGTTGGAAGCTATTTTTTCTAATTATATAAAACTCAACTGTAATTGTGATTAAAAGTAAGAATGCATGTAAACTGTGTCACATTGCTCTTAAACATAATTTTTATGAGTGTCTGTCCTTAACAGGCCTGGGTCTGCAAGCCCCAGTGGGAAGCCTTCTTGTCCTAGTGGGCCTGTGGGTCCTCTGCCTACACTTTTTACTCAACAGGTTTGTGTGTGTTTTTCAAACTAATGTTTGCATATATTTTATATGTCTAAATCATCTTTTACAGTTGGGCCAGTCCCAACGGTTGGTTTTTATATTTAGAATACAGAAGGCCTATAACAAAACACTGAAGTATTTGATTCATATCTGAAGATACAGTATGAAGTTCACTAGTTAAACACTAAATATTTGCTTTTTATTTCCCACAGCTAATCTGTTTTTATCCTATCTTTATTCTTTCATGATTACCAGGTATCACCTGCTCAAGGCAGCATGGTAATGCACATGCGACCCCCCACCACAGGCCCTTTCCCCAGTCCCATTCAGAGACCTGTCATGCAGGTCAACAAGCCCGTCATCATCCGCTCCCCCCCTTACCCCAATCCTGGCCGGGACCCCTCCCATTCCACCCCTCCTTCAGTCCCTGAGCCCCCAGTCAAAGGGCCAGATGATGGCATGAAGGTGAGCCACCCACTATAAATATAGGTAATATATTTTATTCTACTTTCTTTTATCCTATTCTTAATGCTTTTTGTATTTTTCTTCCTTTTGACTTGAAATAATTAGACCAGTTTTTATTGGCTTAGTATTATTTTCAGGAGTTTATATTAATGCTAGTAACTTGTCTGAATTATTCATATGAAAATGTGCAGGATTTCTGACTTTCCTTCTTAATTTAACGATCTTTAATTGTTAAATTAAATGCTATCAATCCATCTCATTTAAGCAGTGCCTCTGGATAATTAAGAGATGATCAGATATTGCAGTTTTTTAGGCTACTTTTTTGTACTTGCTTTTGCTTTAACTATATTACTGATTCATTTTTAGTCTGTGGTAAAGTGTTTGTGAAAAGCTAATGCGTCTCGTGGCAGTTGTGACCTAAAATAAAAGCTAGATTTATTTTATCAGTAGAGATCTACTGATCTTTTTTGTGTCCGATTTCCGGTCTTTAAAAAAATGAATTTTATTTCTGATACCTGATACTGGTTTTAGAGAATTCAGATTTTTCTTTATGAAATTTAAATAACACTTTAGATGTTTTTCATTTCCAGTATCTAGATAAATTGAACAATTAACGTCCTTTACAATAACACGTAGGAGAAAATCATTTTTTTATTTTATAATAAACATCCCTTCAGCATAATTAAGTCTACTAATGCAGTGAAACCTTACTGGTTATGGAACGGCGGTATCTTTACAAATCACACCCAAGATAAATTACAGCAGATATCTTTTATGAGTTGCATCATATATTGCTTACAAGAAGAAGTATAACCCAAAACTCAAAACATGGTCATGCACCATTTCACATAATATTCAGGTTTTTATAGGATCCTTTCAGAATAAACAAAAGCTCTGTTTAAGTTGATGTTTGACGGGGAACAGCTCCGATTTGACCCAGATGTGTTAAATTATTCAGTCACTTACTGTAGATGTAAAGCAGCCTTTACATTTCAGAACCATTGTGTGATCAAACATTAATTATATTAGGAGCAGGGCGTACATCAGTCTGTGTAAGAGACATAAATCATGTTGTAAACTTAGGATTTTAGCATTATTTTGAAACAAAGACAAACTGAGTACAGAGTTGATTTTTTTTTTTAAAACGGTACTGAATATAGGAGGATAATCATTTGGACAGTTAGTGCAGTTAGCTAAAGCAGTAACCAGTGTATTTCCTGCTGAGCTAGTAGAACCTCACCTTGAGTGTTAGATTTCCAAAAGAGGGCCAACCGTTTTCAAATCCAACATGTTCCCTAATAGATAAAAAAAAATTTTTAAGGAAAAACAGACTAACTTTGCTGTACTACATTGAAATACATTCCAGTTATCTGCTGAAGGCTCACGGTTGTGGCAGCCTGAATGAACACAGCCTGCTTTCATAGAAAGTTTCCTTTTGAACAGCTTTTTGCACCTCTGCTTCCCCTGACACCTTGCCGATACTGAAAATGTCTAGCTTTGAGGCTTCTTCCCTAAGTAACAGCGTTTAGGAATGGTGTTGGTGCAAACTGTTAGTGCTGCGTTCACTAATTAAAAAAATAATAATAATCTGAGCAAAAAAAATCTGACCATTTTTGTCACCATCTGATCTCTTGGTCTCATCTCAAGGTATCAAACAAAAATCAATGCGGGTACAAAACCGATAGATGAAGGAAATAGTCAAGATAGCTATCCCACTTTACCAAAATGAATAACTTTACAAGTCAAAATTTTTATTCAATGGTAAATGTTTGGCCTGTCATGCAGTACTTACTTTCTTTTTTTTCCCCTTGTGTAGAGCAAAGCATTGCGAGAAATGCGCAAAGCATTGGGGGAGGGCAAATCACCACCAGGGGGCATGACCAGCAAACTCCAAGAGCCCTTACCCTCCACGGGTCAAGCCAAACCAGCACGCACTGGAGCCATTAAACCCCAGACTGTCAAAGTAGAAGGGGTCAAGGCATAACAATGGACCTTAAAGATCCTCATCACCGCCAAGCCTGCCAACTCAAAGATCCTCGACGAAATGTCCGAGCCTTTGAAACACCCATATTATCCCATGGCTCCGAAGCAAAGGGGGGTAAACATGCAGTTACAATGAATTAACCATGGACTTCCAGAACTGGACACTATTATTTCACACCAATTATAGATATATATATATCTATATATAGATATATATATATATAAATATGTATTATGCATACACACAGACCA
Organism: Crenichthys baileyi; assembly: GCA_036173005.1. Taxonomy (NCBI): domain Eukaryota; kingdom Metazoa; phylum Chordata; class Actinopteri; order Cyprinodontiformes; family Goodeidae; genus Crenichthys; species Crenichthys baileyi. The sequence continues at coordinate 665,912 of JAHHUM010001464.1, forward strand.
TCTTTTAAGCTGATCTCTCCAAGGTCATCTTTAACTTATTATTAGACCCTTTTAAGGAGAGATTGGTTTGGACTAAATATACTTGTTTCGTGTTTTGTTTTGCTTTTTCTTGGTAAGTGTGGAAAAAGAGAGATGGCCTACTCAGATGGTTCACTTTTCATGCTGTTTTGCCAAACTGTATTTGCTTCCTGTATATGAACTGCAGCCCTACAGAACAGACAGGACACTTGAGAACATAACCCTCTGTAAGAAGCAAAGTCTGTTATTTCCTATTTAACACCTTTGAAATGCAGTGGGGCACTTTCTTTGTCATTTCCTTTCAGATTTTGCTAGTAAATAAAGGTCACCTTCATGACCACCCATTCAAGCCACCCGTGAAAGACTTGTGTTATTAAATCATTATTAAAAAAAATAATTTCCTTGCATGTCCACATTGTGCATCACCCCAGAATTGCATCTGTGGAGGTATATGAACCCCATAAGCAGTCGGAACAACTTAGATTAGTAGAAAATGTTTCTTTTCTTAAAGATGTTCTTTGGTTTTTACATTCTGTTGCTCACTTCGCTCTATTTGTGAAATTAAAGGAAAAGGACGGACATTTGAAATCGTATTTCTTCCATGGGAACGCCACTGGCATTGACAGAGCGTGTGCATGTGATCTGCTGAATGCGTGTGACCTGGCAGGACTCCCGTCTAGCAGCTGGCAACGTTTTACAAAGACTTTCTGTACTCGCTTTTGATCAGTAGCTGTATGGTTTATGATCAGATCAGCTGGCAACAGTTTGGGGCTTGTTAGAAACTGTATGTTTTACGGAGGGAGTGGGGGTGGCAGTTAATGTAGGAAACCCATAAATTGCTCAATGAAATTATAGTTTCCCTATTGCTTTGCTTGGGCTGTAATGAATTCACTTGTACATGTGATTTCAAAGTGATTTTTCTTTTCTCTACGTCCCTCAGGATGGAGATCAGCAGAACTTTCTTTGGAGTTTTTAGGCTCCTGGGAGCGATTTATCTACTTTAATTCAGATCCTACTGAACAGCCCTGTAGGGAATTGTAAAGAAACAGTTCAATTAATCAGCATCTGGTCTCTGAAGTGGCACTAGCAATAAATAAAACCTAACTAATCATAATCGGGGGGCCAGTTAGACTTTTTCCTTTTTTTTTAAACCATTACAAACAACTGGGCATCAAGTGCTGCTTGCTTAATAAAAGTCTTCTCATTTTGCTTTTTGTTTTTTTAAATGTTTTATGTGCGAGCTCAGCCGTTCCAGCGGATTACAAAAAGGAATCTGTTTTAATTTTAGGTTATAATCTGCACTTAACTTTGGAACAGAGTACCAATGTCATTACCGGTTAGATGTTTCCATCATGCTCCATGAAACTACAAAATGTTTTTCTTTATTACAGTGTTTCACTGGTTTCTATGTATATGCATAATTAACTGTACAGTCATGCCTTGTCAACTGGGGGGTAGAGGCCAATTTTATTTTAAATATTGTGGCACTATAAAGGATTCACTGTGTTCCTAACATGGACTGCTTTCCCTTGGTGAACCTGTTGGGCTTGGAGTGTTTTCATATATTTCTGCAAACGTTCATACTTCTCATCACTGTATCACCACATGGATGCTGCCCTGACTTTTTGTTTTTGTACTTTTGTGATGCATTGTTTTGTTTTGGTCAGAGAAGTGCATCTGATTCAACATTTCGATCATCCATTCAGTCAGTACTCTCCCTTGATTAAAAATAGCAATTTATTGAAAGAAAAATAAAGCGGTTGTGGTTTCATAAAGGTATTGTTGATTATATGTACTCGCTCAAGTATGAACATCAAAGTTTGCAAAATGTCCTGCAACCGTTATGAAAATTATTGAAGTGCAGTTTTTATTTTAACTCTATTCTACAGGTTTTTCCAACTATACTGGGTGGGAAAATCTGACCTGGAGTCTAAACACCAGCATTGACCCTCAACACAAGTACTGCCAGCTTGGAAATTCATCACTTGCTTTAAATATTCTCTTCACAAGTTCCATGTACATGTTGGGATCATGATACTGCCTCTGAAAATACTAAAATAATTTTTGAAATCCAAGAAGCGTTGATTTTTGATTGTTTTCTGCACTCTTTACCAACAATTTTTGTAATTCCATCTTTATTTACTTCAACCTGCAGGATTGTTTTTTGTTTTATGATCAGGTTGAGGGTAAGCACAATACTTAAAGAACAATGAACACACAAGACGGGTTAGGAATAAAATTGAGAAGATCAGAACAGTTCAATGCAGTTATAGTACAATATTCTAGTTTGGTCTGTTACCTGAAAATGTTAACAAAACACGTTGAATGTGGATGCTTTAGGTGACAAAACGTGAACAATTTCAGGAGTGTGTTTGAGTATTGAGAGAAATATCTGTCATCCTCCCAAGTCTATGGCTTGCTGAGCTTTCTCGGACAGATGTGCAGCAATGAGAAACATCAGAGATGCAGACTCCAAAAGAAAAAAAAACAATCAGTTGAACCACTTCTAAACAGTGAGGTGCAGCAGAATAGGAAACATGTAACATGATGGAAAGACAATGACTGGAAACTGTTAACAAAATGGATTGAGATTACAACACATTTAAAACATGTTGGCCAAGTAAGATGTGTGTAAAAAAAAATAAATAAAAAATTATAATCAAACTTCTGCCAAAAAGCTCTACAAAAGACTTCACTAGAACAGTCTGTCTTCATCTGTCATTTTTTACCAGTTGGAAAACCACGTCATAGGTGCAACACCGCCACCACGCGATAACACAGAATATTGGCAGAAAGGGAAAATAATTATTTTCAAGAAAAAAAATGGTCGTTTATTTGGATTTAAGTATCAATGAACAATGTGATTTCCTCAAGAGATATTTAAGTTAACGTAATCAATTTTTCTTTCTGTTCTTGGCATACTCTACTCCAATAAAAGCATTCTGAGGAGTGCGGGAGGCATGGGGGCGGAAGGAAGAAATTTTTGAGAATGCGGAAAAGGGGAAGATTCCTCTGCATCCCCGGATTTTCCAGCGGTCCACGTCCAAGCATTACTATTGTGTTTACCTCAGATAAACAAGGTAACTTTGGTTTTATTTAACTCTGGTTTTCCTCGCGAGCGTCTCAATGCCGCCGCCAGAGGCTTTGATGTTTTCCAGCTCGCGCAAATAACGCGATAGGTTTAAAAATTGCAGTTTTTTTATGTTTGTTCAACAATCATACTTAGACTCTTCTTTTGAGATATTCTAAATGAACGACCACTGCATTTACATCAGTCTCCATAATAGCTACAAACTAGTTAGTTCTGAGTAGTTAGTTGTGTTACAGGTCGACAGCTCAGGCAGGATTTTCCTGGGAATCCTTGTGGTGATATAACCAAAATATATGTTAGTGCTTTAATTCACTGAATAAACACATTTTCTAATTGATTTTGGAACACTGATAGATTTTTTGGACTATTTTCTGAGCTTTTTGTTGATCACATTAATTTTACATGAAACATGCATCCCACTGATTCATTCATAAAATGGGGAATCATTTGAGTTACTGATTGTGAAGCTTTCTAGACAGTATGCTGTTATTTTATTGCTTCCCAATGAAGCAGTAGTATGTGAAAATCACCTGAAGATATAAACGAGTTGAGGGATTCAAAGTTTCTTTTTCATCACAAAGTCTTGCTGGTATTATTACTACTAACAAAAGGAAACGCTCCCATTGCTCCAATACAATATCTTTGCATAGTAAAGTTGGATATAGAAAACCAAAGATGGGTTTTTTGGTTCTTGAGGGAACAAAATAAAACCACACAGCAAAACCTGCATATACAGATGGTTCTCAAACCTTAAATAGGTTTTCCTTTTTTTTTTTAAATTAAATAAAATTTTTATTTATTTTTTTATAAATAGGTTTTTCAAGTTTCACCATCTTTCAAGATCTTTTGAAACAGTAGAACAGGACTTGGACCTTTTTAGATTGCTGTGTCATATTGTCCTGGGACATAAACTGACTCTCAGGTGAATTAAAATAGTGACAGATGGTCAATACACATGCTTAATTCGGCACTGTTACAATGAAAGGAATACATAGGTTTCCAGGGTTATTTTCAACAATGTAATAAAAACAAAACAAAAAAACCCCGTTTTTACTTAAAAGTTACATTTTTTAGTTTGAATGGAAGTATCTAAAAGCCAGAAATCTAAATTGGAAATTAGAAGGATTTTTGGCCAACCCTGTCTTTAAAATCCAACAGTTGAAGAAAATAACTGTTTTCATTAAATTGGTAACAAACCCAGTACTATACAGCCTTAGTAACCATGTTGCTACTGTATTTGAAAGTACAAAATGAAGTAAAATACATTCTTATTAGTAATAAAAGTTAGTCTGATGACAAAACATTAATTAGCAATTCCTACTGCCTTTCAAACTTAGAATTGGAGCATGGATAAATTAGGTTAAATATAATGTCAACATCCAGATGGGACACAGCATAAGTAGCCATCAGCACCAGAGCCAGTGTGATGTCATCCACTACTTCACAGTTATTTGTTTGTATTTACCTCAAGTAATACATAGCTAAATTTCTTCTGAGTACCACCAAAATGTAGCCCAAGTACTGCCAGAGGTGCATGTAAGTTTTAGAACCATGGAGTTAGAGTATGCTCAGGAACTGCTTTGTTGCTTCTTTAACTAGTTAATGTACCAAGTGAATTATGAATTTGAAGATAACCAAGGTATTTCTGTGCAAAATAGGCTGGGCATTCGGGTTTATAAGATAATAATAGTCTAACAAGCTGGTAACAGAATGTTCGTTCTAAAAAAAACAGAATGTGGTCTTTGTAAATAAACAATAATTTTTCCTAGACCCAACATGGCCACTAAGAGTGCAGTCAGATCAGACGAAGGCCTGATGATGATGCAGGAGCTTGATGATCGACTGAAAGAACAAATTGACAAACTGGAGCACATTCGTCTTTCTGCATTAGAAGTGAAGGACAACTTGTCAGCGGTGAGATTCTTTGAACCCTCATCTATCTATCATCAAAAAGTCAAACTGAATTTTAATTATGCTCTACTTGATGCTTTTTTCCCTCTCTTGAAACAGAGCAACGGTGACCTGAGCCAGTCAATCAGTGACCATTTGGAATGGTTAAATCACTTGTCTGATCGAGTTGAGACTCTTCATATGGACACAGCAGTTTTTGTTCAGGTAGGAAACTTATTCTTCTTTTCAACGGCTTGAATACTGTGAATTTCTTCAAGCATACAGAACCACATACAGCCAGTTACATTGTGTTTTTTAACTATTTCCAGATGAATCCAAAGCCTCGTGCATGGACATCCAGACGTGGTTCTAGACAAAGCTTCCGTTTGGGACGTCTCCAGCAGGCGGATGATGCTCTGTCCGAGTTTGGCTGGTCCCCAGTTCGTATGCGGCGTAACAGTGATGCTGCCTCAGAAATATCGTGTAATTGGTGAAGGAAAACCCTGAATCTTGTACCTACCTAGGGGGCAATGTAATCAAAAAATAGTATTAGGATTTATGTTATATTTTCTTTAGTCTCGCTGCTTTCTAAGAGGAAATATGAGTTTTTCACTTAAACCAAGAAGCCCTGTCTTATTCAGTCAGCAGTACCTGAATTTTCGAAAGAACGCCTGTATGTGGTTATCACGAGCATTTTCATAACCACTATCTTCAGCACTACCTCAACAATGGCCCACTTTGAGCATATTAGATTTCTGAAAGTGTTGTTGTATATTCATTGTTACATTATACAAAATAAAAGGAGGTAGTTTTTCAAGTTTTACTAAGCCTTCTTCATTTAAAAAGCAGCTAACATTTACATACCGTATATTGTATGTTTGTTACAATGAGACGAGCTGTTTTTTCCCCTTTCTGATGTAATGTGCCCCTTTAAATATGAAACAAAACGGGGGTATGGTAAGCCACTTTCTCATATAATCGATGGCCCTTCTCTGTCTGGAAAGAGGCAGAGTGGGGTGGGAGAAAGGAGGCAGCTGTCGAAGCCTGTTTAACTTGAGGAAAACTTGAGGCAAAGTCAAAATAAATAATTTCATTTGAAAAAGCTCAAATGAAACTATCAAATGATATTGAGGTCATATATCGAGGTGCTGCAGCATTTAAAAATCTTGGAAACAAAATATTGTGGGAGCTTTAATAGTCTCTGCTGGCAAATTAAATGATTGACAATTGGTAGAACAGATTCTTCGGCCCGGGGCCTTAAGTTTTATATATGCACCACACAGCAGCAAACCTACCAGATGAAACATTGTGGTTATTAAAAAAAAATAAAATGTACATATAGATCTTTACTGACATCCTTTCAGAAATTTCTGTCGAAAAGTTTCTTCGAAAGTCATTTTGACGAAGAAACGTTAACCCCAATCTACAAAGTTACACGGAAATGGTGCTTGATTATATGTTGCACGGTCTGCCATACTATACATGACTTCGCTCAGGCAGCAGAGGGCGCTGCCGTTGTTAACCACTCGGTTATAAATAAAGGTTTGGCAAAACGCGTGGGTGAATTTTCGAGAAGGAGCTGACGCTCTAAGGTACAATTAACAGTACATTATTTAAAATTTTCACTTCCACGCAGACTGAGTGCATTTAAACTTTTTGTATCGATTGACAAACCGAGTGAGTCCCTAAAAACATGGCCGAAAGCGACTGGGATACTGTGACTGTGTTGAGGAAGAAGGGCCCCACTGCTGCCCAGGCCAAGTCTAAGCAGGTCAGTATTGACGCGTGAAACCGTTTGTTTGGTTTCTGGTTTTTTATTATTGAGTCTTTCTCCTGCGGGACATTAAAATTACTGACTGCGTTTGTTATCATAGAAACTGGTTTTATTCTTGTTTACGGGTCCATTTCTAAGCAGGCAGTCCCTCTGCCTCATGTGGTTCAGTAAAGACAACATATGCGACCGTTTCATGTGGGTCCACAGTGGCGTGTGAGACATTAATGTTGCTGGTGGAAATGTTTCTCAATGGAAAGGCTGGACAATCACCGATTAATCTTTAACGGGCGTTGACAAAATATGTCACTTGTTAAAGATTAGTAAAGATTAATATTATGTGAAATTAGGATGTGAAACTATAAGTAGCGACAGTGTTGTACATACCTCGCAAGTGTGAAGTTACACACGTAATGTTTGTTTGTTTACATGTCATAACTAGTTATGGTTGTAGAGCAAGTTGATATTATTTATTAGGATATTCCAACACGTTATAGTTGGCTGTGGTAGGATTTTTTTAAGTGAATGAAAGTCTGTCAAATCATTTTTTTCCATATAGTTGACTAGAAATGATAAAAATTGGTGGCTCAAAATAAAAGGCAAATGTGTACTTTGATATTTTCAAATGTTTTACTTTACAACTGCACACTTCCGTATATTTTTATAGGTGATAGGCCAGGACAAAGAAAAACTATAGATGGTTTCAAAACTTTATTTAGGAATAAAAATGTGAAAATGGGTGCATGCATTTCTATCCAGCCCCTCATTATCTATGTAACTCCTAAATGAAATCCAGTACAACCAGTTTCATTAAGAGATCCTCTAATTAGTGGCTGTGTGACTGAACGTCTCGGAGTTGACAGCGAAGTTTAAGCCAGGATTTAAAAAATCTATAGCTGCAGCTGCAGAAATTCAAAGCTCAGGTGGGAGAATTTGGTAGTTGTGCTCTCCTCAAATCTGGTATTTATGGGATGGAGGGGCTAGAAGAAAAGCCATAAGAAGTCCCTACATGCAAATCGCTGTTTGTGGTGGAAAATAACCATTCCCATCACCCTGAAAACACCATCTGCACAGTAAAACCCGGAGGTGGTGGCAGCATCGTGCTGTGAAGATTTCTTTTCTTAGGCGATGACAGAGAAGCAGATGGGAAGCTGGATGTAGCCAAATACAAGGAAATCATAAGGGAAAAATGTTTGAAGGCAGCAGATGAATTGAGAATGGGGCAAGGGTTTACATTTCAGCAGGAAAACAACCAGAGCTACAATGGGAACGTGTCAATCAATGTTCGACTGGACCAGTCAAACCTCAGACCTAAATCCAATTGATAATCTGTAGCAAGAGGTGAAAATTGATGTTCAGACACTTTCCATTTGATGTGACTGGTCTTTGTCTGTCACACACGTTTGTGGTTCTACGATGACAAAATTTGAAAAAGTAAAATGGGCATGAATCCTTTTCAAGGTACTCTAATTGTAACCAAAAACAAACCTTCCCCATTAAAAGTGTGAAGGTCCTCTTGTAGATGGTAGTAGGCATACATCACTTCATGTTCTGAGAACATAGCTAAGCTCTGATATCTAAAACAACAAACATGTTTTCCTGTTGCACTGATTTCTTTAGTACGGAACGTTTTTCTGTTTTGACCAGGCTGAGAGATTATTTTAACTGGATGTAAATGTGATACTTCGTTCAGGATATATTAGTGACTGATAACATTTTGTTAAGTCAACATACCCAGATAAGCAGACTTGTTACTTATTAGCCTCATGCTTGGAAGTCACCAACAAAAGGAGTTAGGGCCTACTGTAAACACAGTCATAATGTCATTTTTCCACCAATAAAACATCAATATGTTTGGGGACTTATGCACCCGTCCGTCTTTTTGTCTCTCCAGGCAATCACTGCTGCTCAGAGACGTGGGGAGGATGTTGAGACTAGCAAGAAATGTAAATATCTGCTTTATTTACAAAAAGACAAGTTATTTTATTAGCCTTACATCATGTTGACTCAATATGATACACTACATAGACTTAAAAGCTGTGTTTGTATGTCTACTAAGTGTCTCGAACCACTGCTTTTCACACAGGGTCTGCAGGGCAGAATAAACAGCACCTCGTGACCAAAAATACAGCCAAACTGGACAGAGAGACAGAGGAGCTACACCACGACAGGGTTCCTCTGGAGGTGGGCAAGGTCATCCAGCAAGGCAGACAGGAGAAGGGGATGACCCAGAAAGACCTCGCCACAGTGAGCATACGCACTTTGCACACCGACGTTCTTTCCCGACTTGAACAGTGCAGCAAATATATAAATGGACTTGTAGATTTTTTTAACCTGTGTTTTTTACCCTCAGAAAATTAACGAGAAGCCACAAGTGATTGCTGATTATGAAACCGGGAAGGCAATACCCAACAACCAGGTCTTGGGAAAAATTGAGAGAGTCATTGGTAAGAAAGGTGCTAGATCAACATGATCTCCAGAGAACACATGAACACTGCACAAGTACACAATGTTATAGAAATATACCTGCAGGGTTGGAAATACTTTGATTTAATAAAACCAATCGGTCCAGAGTATTGGAAGCGTTTATAAAAATCCTACAGCTGGAGTGAAGATTCATGTGTCCCTTACTGAGAGATTCACACTGGAAAGGTGAATTAGACAAGGTTGCAGTCTGAACCCTTTTTTCATTTTGTAAGTTGAATCGTTAATCGAAATGATTAGACAGGTCAACTCTGTCAGAGATAGAATCGAATAGACAAAAACATTCAAATAGGTTGTTTCTGGTCCGATCTGATCTCCATGGCCCTTATCCAAGAGCATTAAAAGTACAGCTGTTGAAAATAGTGCGAATTCTTGATTTTGATCTATTTAATTAACAGAAAATATTATTTTGTTCGGTTTTAACTTTTGTGTTTTTTTTTTTTTTTGTTGTTTTTTTTTTTTATTCTGCCAGGCCAAAAGCTGCGTGGGAAAGATATAGGCCAACCCCTGGAGGCAAAACCCAAGAAGAAATGAACACAAAGCCTCGAAATCAGCCCTCCCCATCCCCATACCTCACCTCTAACTTAAACCTGACCCCTTTCCTCGATCCTTGTCCCTAGAACCCCAGGCCCAAATATCTTACTTCTCTTCTCCAATCCCCTCCTTTCCCTGGGCTGATCTCACCTGTGTCCTTCCCGAGGACCTGGTGACCAACTGTACCACAGGCGTCGTACGAACGGGTCATCTGCAACACTCGATGTAAACAAACATGATTGAATGCATTTTTTTCAGTATCACAGATTTAAAGATCAGTGAATTTCTTTCCACCTTTTAGGCATTAGCATGATGGTGGTAAGTCATTTAGAAGGTGAATTTCCTCTTCATGATCAAACATGTCTGACTAACTTTCAAATCTGAGCATGTTGAACCACAAGTGCTTGATTACATCTTTTTTTTCACGCTTTTAAGACAACTTGGCGGATGTTAATACCGTGTTTGAAATGTTTTAATGCTGTACATTGTTTTGGTTTAAAAAAATAAAGTTTGGCAGTTGATGATGATGTCAGGTGTTTTAGGATTTCAGAGCAAAAATAATCTCAGAATTTAGTATTTAAGGGATGTCATTTACGTTACAGCAAGCCTTTTTGTGCAGTTTTAAACCTTAGATGTTATGGCAAATGTGATCCACCAGGTGGCGGAATAAGACCAGAAATGCCTTTTTTTTTTGTCCTTTAAAACTGAGAAACCCCACAGCCTTGAAGGGCTACTTCTCTCAGAGTAGATCTTGATGGTCGGCAATATTTTGGTTTCCTTCCTAAATCTTTCCAAAAAAATTTTCCGATCACATCCATGACTGAAGGGGGGGATAATAAAAATAATCTTTTTCAATTCTACAAAAAAATTGTCATGGCTGCATTTTTATGCAACATTCATAGGCATTAAAGTATACAGTGCTGTCCAAAATAGTCACCCCTCCCCCTCTTAGAGAATAATTGTGCTTTTGCTTAACTGCACTTAAATGTTTCAGGTTGGGCACATTTTAATATCAGACAACTAATTTGAGCAAATCATACCAAAATTGCAGTTTAAAAAAATGTATAAAGGGGGGGAGGGACTACACAAACCAACCTGGCTCTATGTGGAAAAGGTAATGGTTGCTCCCTAAACCTAACTGGTTTTGCCATCCTTGGTTGGAACAAAAGCCACCAACTTTTTGCAGTATCTGAAAATTAGTCTTTAACAACAATGTGGAGGAATTTTAGCCTAGTACTCTGTACAATTGTTTAAATTTGTTCCCACTGGAGGCTTTTCAAGCAGAAACGGCCCATTTCAGGTCAGGACATAGCATCTTAACTGGGAATTTGTCCAGGCTTTTACTAGGCTTCTTCAAAACCTCTCCGAAACCATTTTTTCAGTCATGGTTACAACTTGATACTCCCATGGTTGCTATTTCTGTGCAGCCTCTTGTTGAATCATGAACACTGACCTTAATTGAAGAAAGTAAGGCCTGCAGAGCTTTAGATGAGGTTCTAGGTCCGTTTGTGATGTCCTGGATGAGTCATTGATGTGCTCTTGGAAGTAATTTAAGTAGGTGGCCAGACCTGAGGAGGTTCACCACTGTTGAATGTTTTTCTCTATTTGTGGGTTATGATGGCTCTCATTGTGGTTTGCTAGAGTCCCTAAGCTGTAGAAAGAGCTTTGTAATCCTTTCCAGACTTAAAGTACAGATTTCAATTATTTTCTTTCTCATCTGTTCTTGAATTTCTTTGGTTCGGGCCATGGTGTGTCCCTTTTTGGTAATTTCTAGCCTTCATGTCATCAGGCAAGTTCTATTAACTGATTCCCTTATTTCTGATGTTACAGTCAGCTGGTCAAAAGTTGTGGTTTATCACAATTAATTCATTATATAACAAGGGGTGTTTTTTTTCTTTCTTTTACCTAGGGCAAGGTTAATAAGCTTTTAGCTCTAAATAACTGAAATTGCTTAAAACTTGTTTTTTGTGTTTACTGAGGTCATCTCTTTGTGAAGATAACATTGAAGGATTTGAAACATTCAAGTGTCATGGAGGAAATTTGTAAAAGGTGAAAATACATTTTGGCAGACCTTGAAATGTGGTGTAGAGGGGTCTTAAAACTTCAAATTCACTTTATTAATCCCAAAGAGAAATTAAATGCTGTAGCTTATATTGTACAGGTTTCTTCAGAGAGATGATGTAGATGCTGATGGCTGTGGGCAGGAAGGATCTCCTGTAGTGGTCTGTCTTACAGCAGATCTGAAGAAGCCTCTGACACTCTTTAAACACAACAGTCTCATGAAGAGGATGCTCAGGGTACTCCATAATGTTCCTCATTTTATGAAAAATCCTTCTTTGCGCACTGATTCCCAGAGGAGTCCCCAGAATAGAGCCATCCTTCTTTATTAGCTTGTTGAGCTTTTTAAGTCCCTGGCTCCCAGCAGATGATGGCAGAAGTGATCACACTCTCCACAACAGACAGAAGATATGCAGCATCCTGCTGCAAACACCAAAGGACCTAAGCTTCCTCAAGAAGTAAAGTCTGCTCTGTCCCCTGTAGACGGCTTCACAGTTGCATCTCCAGTTTCTACTTAAATCTTGGCTTCAGCATAGTGCCAGTGCACCTTTTTAGAAAATGCAGTAGGCTTATATAAGAGCTTAGAAGTACAGTGTCTTTACTTTTCCACATTTTGTCACATTGCAACCAGAAACGTAAATGTATCTTATTGTGATAGACCAACACACATTGTGCAGAACTGTAAAGTGAACGGAAACGGATGCAGGGCTTTTTAAATTTGAAACAAATACAAACCTGAAAAATGCATTTGTATTCAGCCCCACCAGTCAATAGTCTGTAGAACCTCTTTTTGAGTTAATTACTGCAGGAATATTTTGAGGATATGTCTACCAGCTTTGCACACCTGAAGACTAACACATCTATAACACATCTACATGCATATATGCCAAAAATTTTACATTTTTGTCTCATCGGACCAGAGCCCCTTTATCCACCTTAGTTGCATTACATACACCTCCTAGAAGTGTGCTTCAGGTAGCTTTCCTGCTGGAAGGTCCCAGATCTTCACGTTAAAACTACTTTTCTGACATTGCATTATACAATTCCCTCACCAATGTCTCACTATGTTCATACACTGAGGTGAGTGCCACGCATTTATCGACAAAACCACATTCTGCACAGAAAGGAACGAGTGTAGAAGATTATTATATTGACACTGACGTGGCTCCCAATCAAGAATGAGTGGAGAATTTTGAAAAGGAGAATAAGAAAAATCTGCATACTTTAAAATATGTTTGCATTTAGAAAGATAACACGTCAGAAGCTTCATCTCCAGGATAAGTGTTGTGAAAAGACACAGTATTATAGCTTAATAATGAACCTGACAAAAGAATCAAATCATTTTAATAATAATCAAAATACTATTAGTCAGAAAAGTAGGAACCTCTGTACTATTTTGCATAATCCCCCAGATTTTGGATTGTTTAAACAATTGAAGGCTGCAATTTCACCTCAAGTGACACTATACTGCTTCATAACAGAATATTTTATGTTTTTGCAGGTCTGTTTTGTTTGAATTGAATAACCTGCTATTAATAATAATAATAATGTTTCCTCTCCCAAAAAGATGTTATAAACTAGGTTCCTGGGTTCAAATCCCTGCCTTTGTTTTTTCTGCATAGAGTTTTAGTGGGATTGTTGCTCAACAGGCTGCTTCAGTCTTGGTGTGTGTGTGTCTGTGTGAGGGAGAGGAAGACAGAGACCAGCAGTGTTCGTGGAAATGCCACTCCATTGGCCAAAACACCATAGCAACATGGTTCCACCTATGACGGGGGAGCAGCCGGTGGTTTGAAGGAGTGATGTGAAGCAGAAAACTGTAGGATGGGGTGAGGGGGAGTCAGTAGCAGCACAGAGGAGGGACTGGGGCAGGGGGGAGAGCTCTGTTTTGGCCTGAGGCTCCAAACCCCAATTGAGATTCCTCAACATGACCAACCTGTTGATGGGAGGGTGGGGGGCTTTTACATGTTTCAGAACATCACACAAATTTTATATCAGATAAAGATAACCTGAGTAAATACAAATGGCATTTTTTAAAGAAAATCTATTGTTAGGGAAACAAGCTTTCCAAACCAACCTGCTGGCCCTCTGGGAAAAAGTATTAAACACACTTTTAGGTTTAATATCTTTGACTAGGGCAGTTCTGTTAAAAAGAACCTGTATGAAAAGAGAAAATAGGCTCAAAAGATCTTCAAAAAGCAATACACTATGCCCCGGTCTAAAGACAATCAAGAAAAGATTAGAAACAAAGTCCCTAAAACCTCTAAAAGAAAATCTAGGTCTCCAGACTGAAGGCCCAAATACCCAGCAAGTAACTGTGTGCTCTGACCTAGGGAAGCAAGAACAAAATTATATTATTCTGTTTTTATAGCCATGGTTTGGGAGTTACTGAGCTTGTTCTTGAAACATAATCTGGGACTAAATTTTGTCTTGTGTGGTGTCTGACAGCTATTCTATATAAATACTGCAGTGGGAGATACCTATGAAGACTTCCCAGATGTTCTGCAGTTGAGTTTTTGCTAAGTATAAAATATCCTGGGCAGAAATAACTGTGTTCTTGTTCTCATAGAGTATGTATGAGTCTTCAATGTGGAAAGGGTTACAAGGGCATTTCTACAGCACTGGGACTCCAGCATACCAGAGCCATCATTACCCACATATGGAGAAAACATGAAACAGTGGTGAAGCTTCACAAACAAAAAAGCCAGGACAACCTCTAAAGCATTGTGGGCCTCACTTGACTTTGTTAAGGTCAGAGTTCATGATTCAACAATAAGAAAGAGACTGGGCAAAAATGACAAACACAAAGGAACCAATTTTGCTGGTTTAAAACCCTTTAATGTGGCTGAATTCAAATAACTTTTCTCTGAGTGATGTAAAAGACCCATTGGCACCGTTGATGGCAGTAATTGCCACAAAGGGTGGTGGAACCTCTTATTAGGACTAATTACTTTTTCACATGAGGCCAGGTTGGACTGGATGGCCTTTTTCTCTTAATAAAGGTCATTATTTGAAAACTGTTTTAATTTGCTCAGGATCATCTCTAATATATTTATTAGTGTTAATTTGAGGATCTTACACTTCTAATTGTGACTAAAAGCTAAAATAATAATGATAATTAAGGGGCGAATACTTTTTCATGGCACTTTATGGTAAATAAAAAAGTAGAATAAGGTTGAATAAGTACTTCATTTACTTTGAGAAGTAAATTAAGTAATTTTAGAAGTACTTTAAAAGTATATTTGCATCTTTTAATGAATTATATTGGCTGTTTACATACCTGTTTTTTATTTATATAATTGTTAGACTCTCAGTTATTCTTTCTAACCACGCCGACAGGATATGACTCATTGTTGGAAGGATGTTCATGTTGGCCATCATTAAAGCAACGCCATTGGCAACAACAATCCTAAAAAAAACACACTCACTTAAATAGTTATCTAAATGACTGCCACAGGGAAAAGATATTACACCGAGTATAGATGATCCCAACATTTTAGAAGCATTTGTATACTGAAGATTTAAACTGCTTTTCAAACGTCCTGTAGCAGTTGTGCTGCACTGCTCTGCTAAGACTCGATTGTACATGAACAGAAACAATAAGTGGAAACTCAGCTTTCATTTTATTCTTAAGGTCCTTTGTTAATGTACTAAAGCCGATAGCATTTTTTCTAGTACTCCCATATATGAAAATATATGATGCGTGTTGAGGATTGTGTAAAAATACTGTTCAGCTGCAATATTCTTCTGCACCACAAGGTGGTGCTGCAGCACGAACAATCCACTGCGAATGCTGGTTTAACTGTTTGAAAATATATGCACAGTTTATTGAGTGACGCAAATAGGAGACACAAGAAAATTCAAATCCATTATGCATTACTTCAGATCATGTTTTTCAAAATTAGTCATGGACAAACACCTGCATTCAGGCTGTTCACTAGACAGTTCGTATAAACATTTTTGTTGAGGATTAAAAAAAAAAAATCACAATTTGAACCGTTTTCAGCAGCCAACTTGAGTCACAAAAGGGAAACAACTATATATAAAAAAGACAGTGAACTAAGAAAAAACTCCAGTGACTTCTGTAGGAAATCGAAAAAATACATTATAAATAATAACTGCAGCTCATATTCATGACTTTTTAAAGACCTGCTTGGGCTCACATTCACTTTTGAAAATCATTTACAAATATCTGTACAGAGTTGTTACTGGAACATTCTGTGAAAGGCCAGTTTCACAAAGGACAAATGATCAGGAATATATTTACAATTGGTTCAAATCACTAACATTACAAAGAACAAAAGGCACTGCAACAAATGTCAGAATGTTTAAATATGTGATAAAAGTTAGCAGAGCGAGGGAAATCTTTCTCAGTCGATGCATAAGCAGGCTTGCTTTGATCATTTTGGCCAGCGAACCACTAAGTACAGAAGAGCGGCCATTCTCTAGACTGGGTTGCTTTCACAGTACAGCACCATGTGCCTATGACTTAACATGTGAAACAGAAGGTGCAACAGTTCAAATGGACAAGAATACCTGTCTTATTTTGAGAAGAAATTAGATGTGAATGTAGAAAAGTTGAGCTGTACATTTAAACACAACAAAGCTGTATAGGCAGACACAGAATCCAGTTATAAGTTATTAGGCTTCCACAGTGCATAAACTGTCTCCACATCTATTTAATAAATACACATAGTGTCAAATAAGAAACTTTGGTAAGTGTATTCTGTTATTATAACCACTTTTTTCTAGAGATGCAGCAAGAGGTTGCCTAAAGACCGGAATCGGACGGTTTTCAGCTTGATCGTCCTTGACCGGTGACCAGTCGGTTAAAAACTGTAAAACAAAAAAAATCTGATCAGTGAATGCATTATACCAAGAGCTAGCAGGATGTGCTGATGACAACACTTTTCAGTCTTGAAGTTGTTACTGTCGGAAGAAGTCTTCGCCATTTTTTATCTGTAGGGTGATTAAAATGATGTCTGGGAAGCAATAAAGGAAACTCTATGTCTGTTTGATCTAGGCTGCGAAAGAGAGCGGATAACAGGAAGCGTAATTGGTATACAGCAAAGTTGTGGTGTTATGAGCTTTTAACTTCTGCATGTTGTAGAAAATACTGTTTGGAAATGCTGGCAGCCTTTTGAAAATGTTATAGTTCAGGTAAGAATCTACATTCTCTAGTGATAACCATGGAGACTGCTGTGTCTTTGATGCTAGCTATGCTAATCACTAATATACAATACTAATGCCAATATAAAATGCTAACTATGTAATCGTTTTGTCCCTTTTTATATAACTGTTTAACCCTGGTTTGCAGCAACTGATCCCTCACACATACACAGTGAGATGTTGCCTGTGCTCCTAACAACCACTCACGGCAGGATATATTTTCAGTACTGCTCTTCCATCTCCTTATATTAAGGGAAATCAATTTCGTCAGGTCAAAGCCTTAAAAAAAACAGTTCGGAGATATTGGGCACAAAATTCTAATTGGTACATCTCCAGTTCTTCAGGGTCCAGTTCTTCAGCTCCAGCACAGACTGTGTAGATGCTTTGATTTATGGCTCTCATGCATGCAGAAGTAACAGTTCACAGTTCAGCCCTGTAGTGTCTGGACATTAACTTTGACTGTCTCATTCGCAAGTTCACACATGATTTTAACGCCGCTTGCTCATGTGAGCTGTCACTTCAGGGAGTAGAGTAGTTCAGCCGTATGGCAGAGAGACAGAGGGTGAGCCGTGGAAAAGTACTGACAGCACAGCCAGTCCTCCAGCTCTGCGTTCCTCTGTGGCTCCAGCGAGCGCTCAGCAAACTTCATCATCAGCAGGGCCCTTTTCACATCCAGCCAGTTGAGGAGGCCCTCGTTTCGGGACCCGTCAACGAAGACCCCGCCTCGCCTGTGCCGTTCCCACTGCTGCTCCATCAGGTCTTTCCGGGGGCCCCAGAGCAGGCTCTGTAGTATCCGCTTAGCTTCCTGGATATGGATGCGCTTGATTGGGTCGGGTTGCAGGAGGAGCTGTGCGAGCCTCTGGAGGCCTGAGGAGTAAATGGAGACAGGGGGGACAGGAGGTAAGTCCTCGCAGCAGTAGTCTTGTTCTCTCAGCGCTGGACACACCTCAAATGGGTTGGGCTGGTGGAGAAGCTCGTAGATCAAGATGCCTGTCTGGAACTCATCAAATTTACGATACTGAGCTGCAGAGACAATCTCAGGCGCCAATCTGGCATGGTCACGCTTTAAGCGAGGGTCCCCATTTGTCGAAGCCGCATCCTCTGAGGAGCGACGCTTAGCCTTGGCGAAGTTGCTGATGAGGAGACGGGGAAGGTGGCGCTGAATATCTCCAGCAGCTGCACCGTTACTGGCACTGCTGTCAGTGGAGCTCTGTTGAGTTAGGTGGGAGGGCCTGTTCTGATGAGGGACCAATAGCAGGTTTTCTAAACACAGGTCACGGTGTGTTACCCCGTGCTCCTTCAGGTGTTCCAAGCCATTGCAGAGTTGCAAAAGCAGGAAGCAAACCCGGCGTTCGTAGACCTCAGGCTGAGTTTTATGGAACACCTCCCACTCCCGAACAAAGTCAGCAGTGGTCTGATGGGGAATCTCAGGAGTGATAACCACCACTCTCTCCTGCTCCGCCTGCTGACCCTGAGCAGATGCTGAGCACTGGGGCGGGACAGGAGCCGGTGCAGCAGGCCGGGAGACCTCATCTGAAGGCAGCATGCTCTGAGGAACACAGGCGAGGAAATGACCACAATCCTGCTGGATGTTAAAATGAGAAGGGATGCTCTGCTGCACCGTCAGACCATAGAGATGGCCCTGTTTGGCCTCAATGGATGAACTCTTACAAATCTGTAGAGCAGAAGACACACAGGGCAGAAGTGAGAAAAGACAAAGAAAGAGACTGCATGCAAAAAGGTAAAGAAATTTCTGTCCTCAGTTATAAAAAAATATTTTTCCTCGGCAGTGATGCAAACATTTTTGTTTTGATGCTTTTTAAAAAGGAAGGCTTTAAAAGAGATATTTCAGGCATTTAATATTTTGATTGCTGCAGGTGACTCTTAGAACCTTAATCCCTCCATCGTCTATTAATGCTTATCCTTGCAGGGTCCTGAGAGATGGGGATGTAATCTACAGTCATTGGCAGAGAATCCGGGACACCCTGGACAGGTTACCAGTCCATCACAGTGCATCCTTACTTACTGTAAATACAGATCAGTTGGACCCAGAGGCTTAAAAGAACACCAAAGTGGACTTTTAACTTCTTACGAACAGACCCAGCCGTAAAAAAAACAAAACGTCTGAGCAGTTTTAGTAAAGTATTTTATTGACCTATAAACCGCTGTCATTTTTACGCTGGGCTGTAAATTACACAGAAGCCAATCATTCTTAAACAATATTATTGTTGTTTAAGGATGTATTTCACACAGGAGGATCATTGGTGGTGCACCACCTCCCCCCTCCGTTTCCACATGTAAATAATCTTTTGCTTCTTCATAAATGACTTCCCAGTGCAATCATAATGCTGTTTTTAAAAGGTTCATAAAATAGTGTTTGAATAAACCGGTCTAATTTTGAGAGCAGAATTGTTTTAAGACTGTAGAAGTCCACATGTAGTAGCTACTAGCTTAGCCTTCTGGACCGACTAATATGAATTTATACTAGCCTAAGATGGCAAGATAGTTCTGTACTGCAGGCTGCGACAATAGTTTGAAAAATGTGTAAAATCCGCCTTTGCCTAAGCAGGTATGACATTTTTGAGGTTGGAGCTGTTCTTCTGAAACGTTTTTATGTTCCTTTCCTAGTACTTGTTTTACATAGGAAGATCATTGGTGGTGCACAGCCTCCTGCCTTTATTGACTTTGCACATAATAATCTGTTCCTTTGTAATTAACCGTTCAATGCAAACATGACGCATAAACCACAATGATGTTTTTGAGATTAGAGTTGTTGATTATAGTCCACTTTGGTCTTTGCCCCCATAGACTAACCATTAGTTTTTTTTTTCTTTTTAGGTAAGTTACCAGCTCCTCACAATTTTTTTAACAGGAACTTCAGAAATCCTGAACTATCTCTTTAGGAATCCTGAAAGGCTATCTTAATCAGAAAAACCCAGCACAACCAAAAACCCTTCTTATAAAATGTTTTTATTGAGGCTA
This sequence comes from Crenichthys baileyi, assembly GCA_036173005.1. Taxonomy (NCBI): domain Eukaryota; kingdom Metazoa; phylum Chordata; class Actinopteri; order Cyprinodontiformes; family Goodeidae; genus Crenichthys; species Crenichthys baileyi. The sequence continues at coordinate 685,906 of JAHHUM010001464.1, forward strand.
TGCCCTGATACTTCAACTCTCCTAAAAATAGTTATGGGACACAGATTTAATCAACATGTCTGAAACATAAAAATATTTAGTCAACACAGGCATCCTGTGAACACAAACTGACTGCAGATCCATATATCATTAGCACTTCTGAAGGATGCTCCCATTGTGCACTGTGTATGTGTGTGAGGGCTGGCCTTGAACACAGTGGTTTGACTGTAAATCCTTCCTGGAATATAAAGATTAATTGTGGCTGGAGATATTAAGCAAGAGTCTGGGAGGCTAGCCTGTGGTGCAACACATGCAACACAAAGAGCTGCTGCTTTGTATGGCAATAATGACTCGAGCACAAAGATCAGTGAGACTGAATCCACACCCTGCTCGCTGCATGTTTACTCTACGGGGTTTGAAGGTTTGCCCTGCGTTGGAACCATCCCATCTGCAGACCAACAACACTGCAACCGCATGGTTTTCATTTCTTTAAACTTTCAAACTGTTTTATACATTCACACCCACCAGACAATAAGGTCCTAAAACAAGTGAATAGGCATGACAAAGCAGGAGCTCAGAAGCATGTATTCGTCTCTGTTCTAACTTCATGTAAACCTGTCAAAAAACTGAATAAATTGTCTGAGAATTCACACCTGAAGCAAAAGAAAATCTTTAATGCTAACTTTTTAATTTTTTAAATTACTATTATTTTCTCTCTGCTTCACAGCATGCAATTTCTCCAACTGCCGCATCACATGTGGGTAACCTAAACACCAGACCATGACTTTCCTCAAAAGCACTCAAGAATTAGATGCACCCTAAAATTTACATTGCTCCTGAGACATATTCTGCATTATACCTCCTGATTAATGGTCTGTAGATACATTTATGACAGGGGCAACGGCAGGGGAACTCAGACATCCCTCTCCCTCTCCTCTTGTGCATACCAAAAACTCTTCAGCGAGTTTTGTGTCTAGAAAACCTCCAAAGGCAGACGTGCAGAAGGCATCCTGATCAGATGCCCTGTGGCTTAGCTGTGAGCTGACCCAGGATGACAGAGCTGTTCACCCCATCTCTAAGGTGAGCCCAGTCACCCTATGGAGTACCTGTTCCCCCACGACCCAATTTAGGATAAGCGGAAAACAGTGGATGGACGGATGAGATACATTTATCCTATTCAAATGTGTTCAACCTATTATGTATAAATAACATAATTCTGTTTCAGTATTTAGGGTTTACCTTCACAGCGTAGGAGTTTCTGGGGTCCGAGGCCCAGGCTGCAGAGTAGTACACAGCATCTCCTGCATTGCAGCTCGGCTTGTTAGAAGTAAGCCTGAACAGTGACCAGTTGCTCTCATCAAACCTAAGCGGATTCTTCTGGGAGCGAGTGAAGTGATCCTCACATTTTAGGGCCAAGCGCCGCAGGGACTCAGCATACAGGCCACCAAGCTTGGAGTACACCCCCTCCCTGCTGTCGATATTGCTCAGAAGAGTCTGGAGCTGCAAGCTCGAGCCGAGGTTTGGTGCTGAGCTTGCCTCCGTGGACGGGAAGGGTGTGCTAAGCTGGGGTGAGGACAAGCAGGTGATGCTGGTTCTGCAGTGTACACCTAAGCGGCCCTGAGCCTTTTGCGGCTCATCCAGCGTCCGGGACTTTGAGGGACGGGACAAAGGGAGGTGACAGTGCTCCAGAGACTCATTGGAGGAGAAAACGGGCCGGGAGTCAACAGGGCTCGATGGCAGGCTGGTGCGGGAGGCAGCATCAGCAGAGCGGCACACATTGCTCTCCGAGCCGGCGAAAGGAAGGCGCGGATAAGCTCGGATGAAAGGTTTCCCATTGGCGCTGGCTGGTGCCGACACGGTGCGGTTGACCATTTTTTTCTCTGGAAGAGGAGGTGGCTGGTTACTCAAGCTGTTGAAAGAGGACGAGTGAGGAGAACCAGGAGCTGATGCCACAGGAGTTCTGGGAAACGGCGAAGAACAAGACATCTGTGCAGCATCCCGAGACCCTAAGAAGAACAAAAATTACATTGGTTGCTTTTGCTATGATCTCAGATTCAGTATTTTTTCAATTACCAAATTTTCTTTCAGTGTCGTAATAAGAGAAAAAAAAATACTTGTTCTGTCATACAACCAAGAACAGTTTTCAACCTAGAAAACAAACTGAATTTAAAGTATTTTTCCTATTTTTCAGAGCCCAAGTATGACAGATTCACATATTCCTTACTGACGGTTAACCTCATTTGTGCACCCCATGCTTTCTCTTAACTGCTCCACTATAAACACATACCTCGTTTCCTCAAAAGAGCTGGAAATCTCCACAATCTCTGGTTCAAGCCAACACTCAAAACAACTTCCACCCGATTATGATCCATTCAAATTCAATTAAAGACTTAGCATTACGCTTACGGAGGCAGACAGCGAGGTAATTGTGTTGTGCAGTCTTCAATAACTGCTTTCACAGTGGGGAGAGAAGAATAAAGGCAGAAAGGGACTCTGTAGGATGTAGCCAAGCCCTTTTTTTCCTTGTTATCAGACTCCATAATTATCTCTTCAAACAGCGTTGCACAGGAAGTTGCAGCAGTTACGAGTGTCTGAGAGCCACCAAGGTTTAAAGCTGATACACCAAGGACAAATGCCACTCACTGGGAGCCATGTCACAGGTTTGAAGACTTTAGGAAGCTTAAACACACTCAGTCATAACAAAATGAAGGAGGGCAAGCGACAAGTGGGCAAACATAACCTTGTATTTGCTCTTTCAGTGAGCTGAATGGGAGGAAGCAGTGGTGCAGCTAACCCTTCTTAACATGAGATACATGCACAGGATTCCCTGCGCATGTCCCCGTTGGAGTAAATCCTCTTAAGTGGACTTGATTTGTTGTGACTGACTTACCAGCGTCACCTGTCAGGTTGTCAGTGGATGCAGCTGGTAGGCTAATGCTTCCCAGGCTCCGTACAGAAGACACAGGGCTGTGTGCCGACTCTCGAGGGCTGCTGCAGTTCAACTCCACTGTACTGCCACTCATCTTACCACTCACCCTAGAAAAGATAAAGAAGAAAATTAAAGTAATGAGGAGAAAAATACTGCCTGAACTACTTTCTAAATTACTTTTTAGGGGAAGTTATCAGCCAAGGCAACCACAGCATATACATTTTTGTAGCAGAAATAATGTTTTGATGCCACTGTTTATAAATGTGGAACTGATTCACTTCCTCTTGATTTTTTTTAAAATCTCTGTTATGGTACTGATAAATCTACGGGAAAGAGTACATCTGGTTTTACTTTAAATGGTTAGGAGTAGTTCCACCTCCTCACAAAGATATACTCTTCTTCATTCGAAGCTGATTTATTGCTTCAACAGACAAAGACCCTTATGAAAATGATGTTTGCAAACTTGTAAAAATTTAACCATGTGACTAGTCAGAGCTCTGGAACTTCTGCTGAACTCTAACCATTGTGGCCACAAGAAGATTAAAAAAAAAGAGATACACAAAATGTCCTGACATTCCCAAGATTGAGTATCTCATTGCATGAGTCAAAACGTTCAAAGAAAAAGCATTTCACAATTAAAGGCAACGCCAGCAAAAAGACCACTGATCATCATATTGCATTTCCATGTTCTCCTGGGGTAACTAAGCTACAGGTATACAGGCAGACCTGTCCGGTGGGTTCCTTAGTTTAATTTTCATCTACACGACCCTTCCAGGTAAAGATCAATTGTTTTATAATCCCAATTAAGACTACTTTCTCTTTAGAACATTAGATGTTATTCCTTTTTACATTTTAGAAAGAAGCACTGCCTTTCTCCTATTCTACTTCCTGAGTGACATGATGACCTCTCCTAATGCCAACAAAAATGGTACATGAGCAGAGTTTCAATCCAGAAGGTGACCAATTAGGCTGACTGACAGCCATTCACTCGTCTCATTATACACCTAAATGGCTCGGGGTGGGGTGGGGTGGGGGTCTAGAACCCCTCTCCTTTATCATCATCATTCCTCTCTCCCATTTCAGAATGACTCCTCCACGACTTCAATTTCGACATAAATCAGCAGAACAAACAGAGGAGGAGGAGAGATTCAGTGGGGGAGACAAAGAGTGAGGTATTCTCTCTGTGGCCGGAGTGCCAAAGGATCTGCTATCGTTTTGCAGACAAAAGAGGTGTGATGAAAGGCAGGGGAAGTGCTGAGGCACAGGACAAATGGAAATGGGTGTGAGGATTGCAAATCTATGAGTGGGTCTCTGTATTTATCTCTCAGACCGAGCAAATATGTGTTCGAAACATGCATGAAAAACATCATTCTTTTCTGTGCTGTTGGAAATAGTACATGGATTAATGAGTTTTCTCAAGATCTTATGGTTTGCATGTCTTACTGTCTTTCCCATGAATGGAATGCCAACTTTTAGCCTAAACATCCAGGCTGCTTGTTTCCTCTTAGAAGATCTAATCATCCTCCTTGCTGGCATGACATACTGTTGATTGCTATGATAAACTTGTCAAGTGTGGTGTCCTCTCTTATCAACTCAGATGCCACACTAATTCTAAATAACAACTGTATTACGGTGGGCGATAGCCTCCGTCTATTTATTCACACCGAGTCCTGATGTCGTCTTAAAAAAGCAGGGAAACAGGATACCGTCTGAATTTAAAAACAGATGAGAGTGGAGTTACATGTAGCTGGCTGCAGATAGCCCTCTGGGTTAAATGAGACACAAACTAAGCTGCAGTCATGGTGCTGTTGTGGCTCACTGAACTGGTTTCACTTCCTGTGTCGAAATTAGAAGACCTCTCTGTGGTAAAACAAATAACATGACACCATCCAAGGAGCAGCTTTCTTACATATGGTAATGCAAAAGTTCAGAAACACACCCGTTATTAAAACACACAGCTGGCCTGCATAATATATTTAGTTGACTTTGCATGCCAATAAGATATTCAGTGTGTTGCATGGAGTCTCACTACAATAGATGCCCACTCCTGATAAAGACGCTTGAGGTTGCAGAGAGAGTTGGAGGCACAGTTGGACAAAGAGAGGAGTTAGGAATATGTGGATTTATCATAATATCGTCTTGCATTATTTTCTGATATCATGTGGCGGCCCTAACACACAGTAGATAACCATTTTATATTAGAATATTGATCTTAAATTTATATCCTGGGGGGATTTGTATGGTTTAGGCATGGGCTGGTATGAGATTCTCAGAGTAGGGCAGCCTTGAACAAAAATGGTTTCAAGAGTCAAGAATCAATAAAAATAACGCAAATATTTAAAGTAAAAATGTAGAACAGGCCTGTTAACTCTTCTTCTGCTGCCATTAATGGTGGGAGGTGGTACTGATTTATTCAGCAATGACCTCTTGTGTTTACTAGAGGACTGCAGTGAGCGGGCTTTGCAGTTTTGAGCAATTCTGCTTTAAACAACCTTGCTCTTATGGGTGGCTATGTTTGCTATTAAACAATTCATTTATTTAGTTGCAAGACCTAAAACTGTATTTTTTGACATAACACCTGAAACCAAAGATGAAAAAGAAAAATCAATGCTCAACAGTTATTAGGAAAACCTGTGATAGATGGATTTTAAGTGGAACTACACCTGCCTTATTCTATGTATGCTCTATGCACATCTTGGAGCAGCATGAAAAAAGTTTAAGTAATGCAAACTTCTATGACTAAAAGAAAATGGCGTTGGGTAATACAATGAAACGAAAGGAGGGCCGATTTGATATTATGGAGATTCTGTGAATTATAACACTGTTTTCCCTATGCATTTGCAGATTGCTGCATCCCATCTTCACACTGAATGAAGGTAATATAGAAGTAGGCAGATTTTGAGCAAAAACTACCATTGGAGGCAATGTGCCACTTCTGTAACATTACTTTAACATCTGGAATGTTTTGTTTAAGTCATTTTCTACCGCTTTTTCCATAGTGGGTCGCGGGGAAGCTGCTGCCTATCTCCAGCAGTCTATGGGCGAGAGGCGGGGTACACCCTGGACAGGTCGCCAGTCCATCGCAGGGCAACACACAAACCACCATGCACACACCTAAGGGCAATTTAGAGTGACCAATTAACCTAACAGGCATGTCTTTGGACTGTGGGAAGAAGCCGGAGTACCCGGAGAGAACCCACGCATGCACGGGGAGAACATGCAAACTCCATGCAGAAAGACCCCAGGCCGGGAATCGAAGCCAGGACCTTCTTGCTGCAAGGCAACAGTGCTACCAACTGCACCACCGCGCAGCGTGATCATCAGTATTAAACATTTTTTTTGCGGTGCCATTAATTTGCACCCTGCATTACAAAACTAGTTTATTGCATCTGTTATCTGTTGGATTACATTATATCCCCGTTGTTGTGCAACCCCTATACATTACAATATAGTCCAAAGACACCCATTGTTCCTTTGGCTGTAGTTAAGTTACCCATCTAGTCATATAAACCAAAGACCCATTAATGTTTGACACAAATACATATTACCCTTTGTACATGGCTTCAACCTGGCTTTGTTATTGTCCCCTCCGTCAGACAGCTATTTTTAACTGCACTCATTAAGACTTTTCTGTATATTTCATATTGTCACTTCTCACATACAAGAGCCAAAATATATTTTACATTTCATGTTCTACAACTTACAGCTACCCTAACAAATAGGTCAAAATATGCAGGTTGCGAAAGAAAAACAAAAGTCAAAGCTGCACTTCTATTTTAGTAACCAAGCTGCTGATAAAGGTGTGAAAATGCAGACGCCTCTGAAAAAAAGTGGTTTAGTATGGCTTTTTTTTTTTTTAATGCAATACTGAGCCACAAGAACATCACCATTTGCCATTGTGTAAATTTCCATGTCAGACTGTAAAACATAGGAAAAAAACTACACGGCAGGTGCTTACCTCATGCTGCAGAAGCAGAGGACCTAGCTGGGTCGGTGCGCACACAAAATTGCCCCCTGGATCAGACTGGTGGCTCTCTAAAGCCCTGTCATGTGTAGTAACACAACCCTGGTTCCACGCGAGTCATGAGGATATTTAAAGTGTCTCAGCAAAAAAAAGCAACTGCATCCATTAGATGTGTGGACTATAAGCACTTGTTTCTTATATTTAGCATTCTCCTGTTCAGCTACCAGTTTGGAGTACGCTCAAAGTGTGTCATGAATCAACAAGATGCTATCTGTTGTGCTGCAGAAAAAACAAAAACCAAGAGATCAGGGTGGCTCTGTGCAGGGAGGGGCAGAGCATCTTGGTACATGTGTTTACAGAGCAGAAAGCAGCTCAAACCCAAGTCCAACTCAGTGGACTTGAATCCATATAGCTAGTCTATAAATTCTACTTCTACTGGTTGTAACTGATAGCCAGGCTGGGACAGTTTGGGAGCTGCCAGGGGCAACAATCTGCTCACTTAAGCCACTCCTTTTGGCAGAACTCAATGGCCAGCTGACACGCCCTCCTTGTTAAGAAGACTACTTAGGATGTAGGCACAGGTACAAACACAGTCCTCTAAGGCTGACCCACTACCTGGTATGGTGTTGGATGTAATATATTTAAGAGATAAAGATGTTGTGTTTGCAAGCAAGATAAAGGACTTTGGGAGGCAGATTATTCAAACCATCTGTGGCTTGTAAATGATTCAGAGAATCAAAATGCTCTTTCACAAGGGAGAATGTACATGTGACTTTATGTGGTCAAGATTTTCCATTGAATAAACAAATAGTACAACTTCTGCTAGGAAAATCTGTATAAAAATAAACACTTTAGTGATTTTTAGGACAATAATTATATTCTTCACCATAAAGCCTTGTTGTTTCACCAGGCTTAAGGCTGAATATTGTTTCCTATTGTTACCCCTATACCTCTGTATCCCCTGACACTTAATTCAGGTAGGAGTCAAAATATCCGACTGAGAAATGGGACACTCCTTTAAGAAGCTGTTACATCATCTGTTCCTCTTTTCTTACTTTGTATAAATATGTACCTGACTACTTATGAATCCTGCAGACGGATGTACAAAAAAGTACTGCCAAATGTACCCAAGTGAAAAATTTACATTTTAATATATTTAAAAAGCATTTAGATTTTTAATAATGTTTTGCCAATATAATTACCAAATCTAAAATATTAGATATATATTTTTAAAATAGCAGAGAACGGATATTGAGACACTAATATTAAAATAACCCAAAATACAGCAATCACTTTCTTGAGATGATTTTCAATTGCTTATTAACACAGTTGTTGAATCAACCAACCACATGGCAGCAACTCAAGCATTTGGTGGTGATGACAGCCTGCTGACGTTTAAAGCATAAGAATGAGGAAGAAAGAGGTATTAACTGACTTTGAATGTAGCATTATTTTTAGCATCAGACTGGCATGTCTGACCATTTTAGAAACTGCTGATCATCTGGGATTTTCATGCACAGCCATCTCTCGAGTTCAGTTAGAGGGAGTTATTTGTGTGCTTTGATGTAAAATGCTCCTTTTCTACTGGCTCTACTCCACTCCACTAAGCCTGCTTTGTGAGCATTTCCATTATTGTTTGTTTCCGTACCGATATCAGCTTTTTTTTTTTTAAGTGAATAGACTGCTGTTCACTGGTTGGCCTTGGGAACAGGAGAAATGATAAATTGTCGCTACATGTTCATCCAGGAGGAGTGAATGCTGCAAGTCACTGAATCGGTGCAATCTGCTGGGTTTCCTTGGACAGAAAAACTATTTCACAAGTTTAAATAATAAACTGAATCTTACTGCTCTGTTCAATAGTTAGGATTAATCGGAATGTATGTACCTGACTTGAAATCTGTACGATTCGATTGAATTGACTTTGTAAAGTGCCTTGAGATGAAATGTGTTGTGAATTGGGGCTATATAATTAAATGGAATTAATTAAAAATGAGAAGGCTTTCAAAGAGGTAGAGAGGTCAAAACTTAAAATTCAAGAGCGACTACAATAATTTTAAGCACCACAATAGCTGGAGCAGGTCAAACCAATAGAAAACGGCCAAAAGGTTGTTACACCCAAGGTATGCAATTACCCTCTGTGAAAGCACAACATGTTGAACCTTGAAGGATAAGAAATTTTACTCCCCCATCGCAAATCTCAAATCATCTCAAACTGGTTTGTTAAACATTTTGATCGGGTCACTATACTTCAATAGCCTCCTTAGCAGAGTTATTATAGTTATCTAAAACTAAAAAACAAAAGCTGAAATTGAGAAAATGTTTTGGTTAACTGAAATAACTAAAAACTGTAATTAAAAAGGGAAAAACTATGATTAACTGGAACTGTAATATGTAACTAAAATGTACTGAAATTATAGACAAAATACCCCTCATTTATAAGCCTTGCAAAATGACTTTTTTTCCACATGAGCAGTTTACGTCAGGTGTCTGCACCATACGGCACCCCATAGTCCCTGGCGGCACTTTATAAATTACATTTTTGCTGACGACACTAGCCCGCAAAATGACAACAGCAAAAGTTTGGAGAAATCGCCAGACTCCAATTTGGGATTTCTTCGAGTATGATTACGAGAGAGATAAAAGCAAGTGTCTTGTTGTAGTAATGGGTGATAAAATAGGTGGAATGCTGTGAAAAACCTCCACAAAGTCAATTTAAAAAGTTCGCACAAGAGGGCTAATTGCGAGTACCTTGACAAGCTAGCCTCTCTGAGTAGCTGCCCTGAAAGAGAAGCCCCATCGAGACCAGTTATCAACCAAACTGCTTGCCAGTTAATACACAGGAACACCGCAAGTTCTAGGATGCGTTGGTAAGTATATTCATTAAGACTAAGATGTCCTCACAACTATGTGGTTGAGATTAAGTTTACATTATATTGCCTAGTATTATATTAGGTAATATTATTATGTTTACGTGTGTCCTTAGTCTATGGACTATTTTCAGCAGCTGCAGTATTACACAGATTTCGCACTTAAGGCTGCTATTTTGTGGACTTTGAGCTTTGTGGACAGTTGGTTGTTCAACAGTAATTAAACACATTTTTTTTTAAATGGTAACTTACGTATATACATAATTACAGCGACTGTGGCTCCGTAGGAAGAGTAGTGGTCTTGCAATCAGAAGGTTGTGGGTTTGATTCCAGCTTCCTCCTGCCATATGTCGATGTGCCCCTGGGCAAGGCACTTAACCTCAAGTTGCCTACCGATCTGCGTATCGGTATATGAATGTGTGAGCGTAAGTGAGTGCGATTGGGTGAATGTGGCTCTAGTGTAAAGCGCTTTGAGCGTTCTGTATGACTGGAAAAGCGCTATATAAGTTCAGTCCATTTACCATTTACATAAAATATTTCCAAGTAAATTAACTCCTCAAGTATAAAACTAAAACTAAAAACTAAACTAAAACTAAGCATTATTAAAATAATAAAAAATAGCAAACCCACTCTAAAACAAAATTAAAACTTACTGAATCAGAGAAAAGAAATCACAACAAAATTAAAGTAAACTATGATGAAAAATCCAAAACTATTATAACATTGCTCCTCAGTCGCCAGATCTCAATCCACTAGAGCACTTCTGGGATGAGGTGGAACGGGAGATTTGCATCATGGATGCGCAGCCAACAAACCTGCAGGTACTGTGTAATGCCATCAGGCCAAAATGGGATCTAACTCTTTAAAGAATGTTTCCAACATCTTGTTGAGTCTATAATATGGAGAAGTAAAGAAGTTCTGAAGACAAAAGGCAGTCCGAATTCAAGTACAGGAAATCCGTACCATATAAAGTGGCTGTTATTTGTAACAGCTCCTATTCATTTGTTTTAATCTGTGTCGCTGTAAAATGTCTGGTTTTAAGTATGAAATTATATTCCTCTCAGCTCTCGGGTTTTATGGGTGAAATGGGATTCAGCTTAGGATGTCGCAAAAAAACTTTTTCTGCCTGGCTTAAAGAGTGTTACCACGAATATTACAGCAAGGTGTTTTTAATCAGCACAGAATGTTAACAATGTCAAACAGGAAATGGTTTCTTACTGAAATCAGGGCAAATGTGGATTCCTTAAAACCTCATCAGCAATCTGCCTTTTTTTGGCAACAGAAGGCTTTTGCCGCATCTGTCTCAAGTTGACAAAACTTGTTTCCAAGGAAGTTGCAGAGGTTGGTTACACCTCATCTTCACCGGCCCAGACAAAGAAAAATCTATTTCTCTCTTTCTGCTGTTGGTTGCTGACTCAGACAGCAGGATGTATTTTTTCATCGTGGTACCTGGGGCAAAATTACAAATATTAAGCAGGGAAATCATCCTTAATGCTCATGGCAGCACAAGGTGTGGACTTCAAGAACATAAACTACGGCTACAGTAAAGTAGCTGTCTCTAAACAAATGTTTAAAACAGCTTTGTCCATATGTGACAAACAAATGAATAAGAAGCCAGTTTATTTGACAATGAGACCCATTGTGCCGGAGGCAAAACAGTTTACAGCAACGTGACACAGAAATGGACTATCCACCAGGGCGATTTTGTGCATTAATTAGAACTGAAGAAGTCACAATACCAGAACAAGGCATGCATTGAGGATTATGCTCCAATGGTTTGAATGATCACACGGCGTCAGAATGGAGGCTGATACAAGGCTGAATAATGATGCTATGAAAGGAGAAGGCCCTGGACGTTTCACATGGAGATGACTGCAGTAAGGTGCATTTAAATGCAAGCAATGGGAGTGTGCAGTAAAGCAGCTATATATACACACACCATCAGACACAGGAGCAAAACCCATATCTGAATTTAGACCTACTGCATAGGGATAGTAAATTATCCGCTGTAGCTATTTTCTTAGTTAGACTTTGCATTTCGTAGTGGAACAAAATCAGCACAATAGAGCACTGACATCTAAATTGTGTTTCAACATCCAGTGCATTTTTGATAACACTGCTGTCTGAATGTAAATAATAATTTAGAACCACTGCTTCTCAAGATCTCTGGGGTTTTAAGTATTTTGCCCTCCTTGAGCATAAAGATTGTTTATACTGCTACAAAATACACAAATTTCAGAAACGCAAAACCTAAATTTCATTTAAAGCACAGACAGTATTTTCAGGGTTTTAAATTCATGGTAAAAACATCTGAAACTATACTTTAACACTGTGACTTTATTATCGTTATAGTTTTGACTCCATTCTGCCTCTGTTAATTTCTACTTGCCCATTTTTGACTGTTTTGACACAATCAGCATCATTATTTTTGAAAGCATATCATTTCTTAAAATGCATATTTGTGGTCAGTCTAATTTGAATGTTATTAACCATGAGCATAAAACCAAAACAAGATCTTTGTTATTCTTACCTGTGCAGCTTTTTAGGTGGGGGAGGTGGTGGGTTGGGGTCATGGTTGAAAGCTCCTTTCCCCCCTGCCAGCAGCTCTGATGAGCCTCCATGCAACGGTTGCCTGGTCGGCATGCTCTCGTTATGCTTGCCGTCCTCCTCTGCGCTGGTGCCCTCGGTTTCCCCCTGACAGGCATCATTGTTGGGGACAGCCGGAGGGGCCGTGCCTGGCTCCGTCATCGGATGGGGACTGCTTTGGGGCTTACAATCATTGGCCTTCTTCCAGACAGCAGCACCATTGATGAGTCCCGTCTCCGGGGAGGTTGTTCCTGAACTGGCGGCAGCTAACTTCTTCTTCTCCATCCCTTTCCGCTCTTCCTCCTCTTCTTCCTCAATGCGACAGTTCCACCCAGAGCTGTGGTGTCTGGACATGTGTAAGCGTTCGGATGTTGCACTCGGGTTGTCTGTGGGGCCCTTGAAGTGTCCCTCTCTCGCAGAGACGAGGAAGAGCATGGTGAATTCTGGCAGCGGGATAGGGGAGGACATGGATGTTGAGAGACTAGATGTACCTAGTTTGGGGAAATCAGGAAGGAGGACCGGAGAAGACATGGATGGAGAGAAACTAGATGTACCTAGTTTTGGGGAGCGAGAGCTTCGCTTAGGAGGAATTGGTGGGCTAGATTGGGGCTTCGGGTGTAGGTTTGGAGACAAGGAAGCTTCTCTGCCTAAAGAAGGTGCACTGTGGCTAGGACTGGGCCAACGGAAGGCAGGGCTGCTGGGGTCTTTGCGTGCTGTTGGGCTAAAGTGGCACTGAGTGCCGACACCTGAATCTGGGCTGCTCAGGAAGAAAGTTCTGTTGTTCTCTTCTGTATGAGCAGCCATCACAGTGATGGTGGCTCGCTGACTCTCTCCAGAACGTTCAGACTCAGAACACTGGGATTGCTTAATCTGGTTTTGAGACTCAGGACTGGACTGTGTACCATATCTTGGTGGCTGAGGCTTCCTCTTGGTGCTTTCAGCGTAAATTGGCTCAGAGTCTTCCTGAACACTGGGAGAGTTTGGAGTTGACTCTGGACTACCAGTGGCTGATGGACTTTGGTGAATCAGTAACCCATTCTGTTTTTCTACTGATCCAGCAGGCCCGGAAAGAGAATCGGTACTGCTGTGATAGGAAGAAGTGGAGTCCGACAAGCTGTTCTCTTTAGACAGGGCAGGAATAGGACTGAAGGGTGTTGGGCTACTGTGGTTTGTAGTCTCCACACTTGAGGCTGTGGTGTCGACAGAGGAAGTGTTGGCTGTTTTTGTGATAATGCTACTACTGCATAAATGGTTGCAAAGACCTGTGGTAGGTTCAGAAGAAACAGTATTCACTGACAACGGAATATCCAATGTTGATTCATGGGACTCCCTAAAATTAGTCCCTTTATTGTAAGTGCTCTTCGGCCCAATACCGGGTGTATTATTCTGCTTCCAGCATGAGTCCCCATTGGCATTTTTCTTGAAACTCTTCGAACCTCTTCCTTCCTTCTGGCTGACAAAAACATTACTGATGAAGAAAGAGTCTTTGGGCAGGAGACCGGGGGACAACGAGAGGCAGCTGTTGTAGTCAATCTTGGCATCGTGGCTTTGAAGAACCGACTCTTTATGGCCATTGTTGCAACCATTATCATCATCAATGTAGAGTGGTGACATGTTCAGGAGCTTCTTCAGGCCCATTCGTTCTGCTGGACTCTTTGGGTTGTCCTGCTTCAAAGAAAAATTGAGACCACATAAAAAAAAAAAATAGGAAAAAAAGTCACAAAGTTCAATACATACAAGGATTTAAGAAGCTCACCTGTTCTATGTTCATGTTCACATCTTTTGTCTCACTTGTGTCAAAGCTCATCATGGTTGGTTTGACAGCAATGGTTGGTTTGTTGTAGGGTGAAGGTGCTGTCACTCCACCCTCCTCATCGCCTCCCAGGCTGCTTTTCAAACAGGCTGACGGAACGTTGTCATCCGAGTTGAGGCCAGTCTTGTGTGCACTGAGCGGGTGGAAGCAGTTCTTGCAAGAGCCGGGTTTCCACACGTGTTCTGCAAAGTCGCCGCAGGCTGACATCTTCGGTTTGCTGAGTGTTGGATTTGGTCAGAGGAGGTGGTGAAGGAATCTCGCAGACAGAGAATAAGCTCTCATGGCTGGCTAGGAAGAACATTAGAAGATGATGGTAAAGAGAGGAGAAGAAAATATAATTTACCAAGAGATGTAAGCAATCAAATTAGATCATTTTAATTTTGAGTGCCAGTACAAATTGTTTATCATGTCGTCCTGTACAATTGCCTGCAAATAACTTTTCAATTTTTCGAAACAAGAAATTTTGAACATCAGTTTTAGAACAAAGACTTCAATTGGGATAGAAATCCAGAGACACAAGCTACCTAAAAGCCTGGTGATAAGGACATCCCCAGATGTAACTCAAGAAGACCAAATATGTGCCGTGCTATAGGTTCCCATGGCCTCCTAAATTAGAGGGCATGTGGTCTCAGTTCAGCCAAAAGGCTCGCTGAAGTGAGCCCAGCAACATGAAAGGCCTACAAAGAGTCCTCAGCAGCCTCCCGACAAACAAGAAGAACCCGGAGGAGCCTCAAACATCCCAGAGGTCGGAATGTCAGGAATGTCTAAAGGCACAAGTCTCACCAGGGTGAATTTTACACCCAGAACAACCTCCCTTCCCCCGCTACTGCGCTCAAATCTCCACATGCCCCCCCCCCCAATCCTCTGACTGGTCATGTCCTGTTTGACTGGATTGACAGTTAAGCGAAGGAGATCATTTCATGGCGATTGTTTGTTTCCCTGCAACTGGGGGTCTCTTAATGATCTTAACACAGCACAATTACTTCTCAACAAGGTGCCACAGCAACTCACTCCAACATTAGCTCATTAGTTACTGTAGATGCTGAATACTAGAGCAAGCAAGATGAGAAGCAAAACCCTTCTGAAAGAAAGCCATATGTTTATTTAATAGAACGTTTACATAAAAATAACTCCATTGAATGAAAATAGCACAATCAAGTGTTTGGTGATAAAAATACCTGACAACTCCTGGCACCAGCAGCACAATCTTGAGATCTACTAATCCTATAGTAGTCATGAGAAGTTTCTCTGTTGGCAAAGATAATGCCTGTTTACATTTTGTCTTTGTTCTTTGTGACTCAGCTTGAGCAGGAAAGCACCCACAAACTCACTGTTTGTTTAACCGTTCCTGCGACAACAGAGGAAGCAGAGTGTTGCCCAACATCTCACGGTGTTGCACACAAGTCATGCGATGAGGTAGCTGATCAGTGACACAAAATTTTTTGGGAACACCACTGCAAAGAGGCGAGAGATCGAGAGGGGTCCTGAATTTTAAAATCTCGTAGAGCTGTCCGAAAGCAGCCAGACAAGACTTAGACGCTGTTGAACAGTTTCACCGCTGTTTGTTGACTGTGTTCTTGTTTGAACCGAGATATACCCCCTCTTCTACATTCCCCACACCTTCTCAAGCTCAAGGTCCAATATTTCTCACTTCCTCTTGTAGGACACACTCAGCGGGGGGCAAAATATCAGCCTTGCAACAAGCCCTGACAGATAAAAAAAAACCTCTAGACAGCCTGTCAGGAGTCACTGGTTTGAAGGTGGATGTGGAATTTACAGCTTATGGTGCCACCTGAGGCAGACATCATGAGCCTTGAAGTGAAGGCCCTCATTCCTCATGTTGTCTACAACAAGGAGGTTTTCAAGTCTTGCATTGTATAAAGCTAAATTTATGCACTCTATATCATTTAAAAAACAGGCTGTGGCAATTAGGGCATATGTTAGATGCATTATCCTTATACTCTAGAACAGGTAAAACATCAGTATCTAAATAATAAATCCGTCTGCAGCAGCAAGCATGCATGCACCAGACCCTCGGGTCATCTGAGACTTACTTTACTGTTGTATACTGCAGCTTAATTGGATGCCATCCCCTCTTAAAAAACGAAATTGAGTCCAGTCATTCATTCATGATCACAGTAATTGGACGTCCATTTGTCCATGTTCCAGTCTGATAAACAGGTCACATCAGTGTGTGCACACACTCACTCTGAACGAGCTGCATTTGTCACGCCTGCTCACTCACACAGCAGCCCCTTCATTCACCAAAGGGAGAGGAGGGAGGGGGCGCGCAACCTGTTCTTCTTAAACTCAGAGCGGGGGTGTCCGCCAAAACTTTTCTCAAAACTCCCAACTCTGAGCTGTTTAAGCTTTCAGTATCTGCCTAAACTTCAATTAGATATGAGTCCGACTACACGTGTAAAGAGGGCTGAGTCTCTGAAAAATGAAGATAAGGATAAAATTGCTTTGTTTTGCGAGATCCAGTGAGTTATTGGCTAAAATAGCCATCTGTCATTATTATAAAACGGAATTTCCTGTATTTCTTTGTTACCTTTATTACATCAAATTAATGCAGCGCCTGGTTCAGCACACATCCGAGCCAGTAAATTAGATATATTAGAGCAAATAAAGGAGCAAAATAAAGGCAGCTGCAACATAATCGAGCGGCCAAGGTTATATTATCTGCTACCTGCTTACCTGCTCGGAGTTTCTTCTCCCTGGCAACACAAAAGCTTCCCCCTGAGAAATTAATAATAACAATTAAAAAAATGTGTCCAGATATGATCAATGCTGCTCTGATTCCCAGCGTGGTCGGTATCCACCTGTCCTTGCGGTTTTCTCTCGGGTTACAAAGCCGGGGTAGTGTGCGTAGCTGCGGGCTGGGTTGCTCTCCAGCCCTGCATGCCTCTGCTGCTGCCGCTAATCTGTGCAGAGGTGAAATGCTGCTGGAGAACAGCTGAAGCCCTCTGCTGCAGCGTCAGGGGGGAGCACCAGGAGGTGGGAGGAGCTCCTTTAACCAACCACGCAGTCTGGCAAGCGGCCACACTCACCGATTTTCATTAAACCTCCTGCGCTGCTTTGCTGTCATGTTCGATACGTAGTCGGGTTACTTAAAATATGACAGCTGCGAATTTAGGCTGCTGAAGGAATCTAATACTTCTAGCTATAAATGATGTTTCCCCTTTTATTCTGCAAGCAGTGAATCTTGATCAGAGGGCTCTTTGAAGTGGGTAGAGTAGATGCAGCCCATACATACCCCCCGCTTCCCTCCTGCCCCCTCCCCAGGACGGCTCCTGTTTCTGGGCGACAGAGTGATGGAAAAAACGCTGCCGCCGCTTCAGAGGCAGTCTGGACCCCCTGCTGGTCTCCACTGCGGCCAGCAAAAGGGAGAGGCAGAACTCGGGGAGGGAGAAACACAGGAGTCATCTGTAGAAATTAGCCATTTGAAATTGATTATCTTTTCACATTTTACTGACAAATAATACAACGATTGAGTGCCTTGCAGAAGTATCCATTTTTGGTCATGTTTAAGAAAAGTGACGGATGGTTTTTAACCTTACATTAACCTTGATCTTAAATTATACCTCTACACAACTTTGCCCCTGACCTGTCTGCTGTGTTTCTTGGTCTTCATGATGATGTTCTCTAGACAAAACTCAGAAGCCTTTAAAGGACAGCCATATTTGTAGTTAGACTAAATTACACACACAGGTACTCTGTATTTACTATCGAGATCACTTTTGATGCTCATTATTTTACTTAGAGGTATTAGAGTAAAGGGGGATACAAATACACACCAAACTTTATTTGTAAAAAAAAAATCTCATGTGGTATATTCATTCCACTTCACATTTAAGCAAGACTTTGTGTTCATCTACCACATAAAATCCATTTCCTACACCCGCTTCTTCCATAATGGGTCACAGGGGAGCTGGTGCCCATCTCCAGCAGTCTACAGGTGAGAGGCAGGGTACATCCTGGACAGGTCGCCAGTCCATTGCAGGGCAACACAGAAACACACAGGACAAACAACCATGCACACACCCATTCACACCTAACCGTAATTGAGAGACCAATTAACCTAACCTAGTCATGTTTTTGGGCTGTGGGAGGAAGCTGGAGTACCTAGAGAGAACCCACACATGTGGGAAGACATGCAAACTCCATGCAGAATGACCCCCACTCAGGAGTCAAACCCAGGACTTTCTTGCTGCAAGGCAACAGTGCTAACCACTACACCATGGTGCAGCCCATCACATAAAATCCCAAAAAGATACATTTATTTTTGCCGTTGTAAGGTGATAAAACCTGAAAAAGGTCCACCGTAAATGTGCTGCAGAAAGATCTGTTTTACATCATCTTAAAGTGTTAAAAGGGTTGTAAAAATCATCATCTTGTAGATCTCTTAACCCTCCAAATCAAGGATCCCATCTAGTCTCCTTCCTTGAGCATGGTCCCATCCAACACGTATAAATTGATTGGACACAGGAACACCGGTTTCCTGGACCTTGCATAAAGATTTATAGCAAAGCTGAGACAATCAGCATAAGTGGCACAACAGAGACTGGATCCAGGAAACGTGCTATCCTTTACAAGACCACCTGTTGAATCTGGAGAGGGCTGCAGTGCTCTCAAGAGGATTAGGGGCTTGTTCCATTTCGTCTATTTTTGGCAAAGGTAAGCTTGTCATAATTCTGCTAATGGGGTGTTTTAAGCAGCTCCTGTTTGCAGATAAAAACAGAGTGACACCTGCAAAGCATCTAGATGTATTCTGCTAGAAGGCACAACTCTAGATGCAAAAGGACCTATGTTTCTTTTCTTATCTCTGTCTTATTTGTTGCTGGAAATGTCAGATCCTGTTTTGTGGCTGTATTGTGTCTGTGGTGAGAGAACCCCTGTTCGGCTATATGTGGTTTCATTCTGCAAGGGTGGGTCTGTCACATAAAACTGAGATGTTGTGGACAGATAAAGACTAAAGCAGGGTAAGAAGGCTTTTACATTAACCCAAAGCATTAAGTTCAGAGGGAATATTATTGGAGGGAAAATACATTTTCTTACAACAAACATATTAATTTACTTGATTCACCAGTTTTTTTTCATCAAGTCAATAATATTGAGAAATTCTAATTAAGTTTTTTGCAAACTGCTGCATTGCACATATACTGTACATAGTCCATGTATGTGTTGCTTGATTTTGTTTTACTGTACAGAAAACAAAAAATAAACAGCCCTGCACCATTTTAAACTGCTCAAATTCCTTCAATCTACCTCTTATATCAAGTAAGCTGGTTAACATGAATGTGTTCGGCAACAAGAGGCTCTGTCAGGATGTGCACATTAATGAATTAGCAGTGTCTTGGTGTGCTGCATGCTGCTGTGGGGTTGTATGTGAGACCAAGAGGCAGGCTGGGAGAGGGTTAACCTCTCTGCACACTGCAACATGAGGATGCTGTCTCAGAGGAGCCAATCACAAACTGAGCTGGTCTCAGATACAACGTCAAGGTGGTAAAATATTTGCAACCTGTTCCTGGACTCCTTCAACATTACTGGTTCTCAGTGCAAAACAACTTCATAATTAAAAATCAGAATGCTGTTGTTTAGATAATAAAGATTCATACGTTCAGGTATTTCAGGCCATCATCCTGCTCCTACATGTGTACAGCTGCTCTCTACCTGCTCCGTTTTCATGTGAATTATTAAAAGGAGCAATCATCTCAGATTAATTTCAGTCTGGAGATAAGTGAGCTTAGATACAAACCTCCAACACAAAGACGAGGCTTCTTTTATGATTGAAGGCATGGCCGGGATCAGATAAAACCAGCAGTTAGATTTAGGGAAGGGAGATTAAAATGGCAGGACATGACCAGGCTGAGACTGTTTCCCTGTTTTTTACTGAAAGTTTTTGTACAGCTGTTTACTGTGATATTTGAAAGCATTCTGTCTAGAGAATTCCTGGGATTTCCCACTAAACAGTTCTGGGGGCTTCCTTGGGATAATAACCTTTGGATCTCCCCCAGAACCACACAGGCTTTTTCTTTCTGATTTCATTTGCACCATCAATAGGAAAGTTAAAGTAACAGAAAATATGCCTGTGGTTTTTTTGTGTGTTAAGCCAGTCACCACAATTGTGTCACAACAGCTTGCCTCATTCTGGGTAGAGCTGGGTACTTTCAAATGGCGTGCGAACTTTTCATGGCTGTTAATGTCCACAGGAATTGCACTCATTTGTAATACTTAACAGTTTGTTTATGTGATCTTCTTCTACGTCCTACTTCTAAATAGGAGGTTTCTGAGCATGAACCTTTCCTTGTGTAACTCTAAGAGGATTTCTGTGATTGACTCAGCACACCAATGTTCAGTTTGAATATGATGTTAGAGAAGACACTAATAATGTTATGGCCTCTGAAAGCCCAAATGACAAATATCATTATGTTTTAGAGCAAGAAAATTGAACATATTGAAAGTTTAAAGCATAAATAACTTGCAATCTGCATTTCCAATGTTTTCTCAAGTAAATGTAACATTTGAAAATATAAATTTTTTTGCACAAGATTAAAAAACAGCTGGAATCTTGGATTTAGGTTTCAGAACAACTCAAACCTGAGGGAAAGAGACAACATTGTTACTGTCACAGTATGATAAATAACACAAGCAGGGAATACACAGCCAAACTATCAAGATGGGTGTTATTTGTGAGCATTAAGTTGATCAGATATGAAAATGCTTACTTTTAGTGTGGTTTTTTAAACAGTATGAACATCCTCTGATGTCCAGAGATCACGGTAAATCAATGCCACTCTCTCCAAACGTTCCTGCTGCATGTGTATCCACAATAGTTAGCTGTAGCACCTTTTTTTCTCCACGTCGAAGCTAAATACACGAAGTAAAGGTGAAAACATTTGACTGTAGCTCTACTGCATCTGACTATATCCATTGCGTTTTTAGATAAAATTTCAGCTGCTTGACAGAGGGTGTCCTTGGAATATTGGTCTGACAGCTGCATCATTCTAGTAAAGCTAAATCTTCATTTGTAAAACACTGACTGATTATTTAGAGAAAAGTGAGACTTGTATAACCACAACATGGCTCCCTAATATAAAGTATCCTGGTCACAGTAGTTTGAAGAAATGTGAAGAAAGAGGATTGCCGTTGCCCATGTGCATCAGAAAACGTTGGTCAGAAATGGAGCAGAACCTAACATGAATATTGCTAGAATTTTTGTTGTTGTCACAAGTTGTTTTACACTACAGAGGTGAATTACAGTGATCCCTGATCACCACAGAACACTTTTTGATCCATCCATTGGGGGGCTGGTTTGTTAAGTTTCCAAGCTCTTGCACGCAGACAACATTTTCTTCCTCCTCATTATATAAATGATCACTTTATGAACTCAAATTCAAGATAAAAATTTCGATATCACAAATTTTGCCTTGGCTGGTCATAGGGTTATGGATTTATTCCTGAGTTTGGCATTCCAAATTTAACGTCAACACTTTTTGGCAACTTTCGGCTGCCTTCTTGGCTGCTATGTGCTGGCTTCTTTTTCAGTATTTTTTTTTTACAAATTTCTTGATTTCAGACATACACATGTGTTTAGCTACAACACAAACACAACTGAAAAAAACGGTTTCTCTGCACATAAAACCTGTACAGAAAATCTCTTAAGAGAATGTCAGAAGGGTAATCAAAACTTCACTAAGATTGTTCAAACATTTTTGTTTACAACCTGAATGTTCACATGCCTTCTCCTTACCTTAAATTCACAGACTGATCCTGCTTACAAGTTCAACATGAAATGCAAGTTCCTAAATACCTTCAGGCTTTGCTTCGTGAATTTTCCTTCTATAAAAACCAAGGAACTTGAAAAACATAAAGGGAACTACTTTTTAGATCAGATTGTGATGTATGTTATTCAGATGAGACGTGTGGGAGCCCATTTAAGTGTTTCTCAACCTAGAGGGCATTTCCAAACAGTGGAACAACAGGCTTTGAGTCAATCTGACCCTTTGGCAAGTTTCTCTCCCTACCACAGCCATTTCATTCCTTTCAGTTTCCATGTCTTACCAGTAAGCTATTTCTTTGCACTCATACACTTTAGTTCTTGTGTATTAGTTTGTTTTTCTTTGTATTTATTATAGGTGAAATGAAATGAAAATTAAACCACTGTCTCACCAAGCAATATCCAGTTTGACTGTTGAAGTAATGATGAACTAATGTCATCAGGGGCAAATATAAAGGCTTATGCTTTAAGCTTGACACCCTGTATCGACGTTTGAGACTCTTATTTTGATGTAAGAAAGAAAGTAGTTCTCGAGTTGCCTGGTTCAGTTTACAGAGACGGCTAAAGAAACTGCTGGTGTGGGCTGGCTGATAACAGTCAGTTACAAAAAAGCCTCTCTAAGTAAAATTTTCAGTTGCATTTTAGGTACTTGGTAGAAAGAATTAATGGTCACAGATGAGATACTAATAATTTACACCCACTGGCTAATTGTTAGCCGCTTTCAGTGCTAAAGTTGCCCTTTGGCTAAACTAAAGGGTTATTTTGCAGTTTCTAAAGAATATGGAATCCATTTGTTCATATTAAGTTCAAAATGTAAAATATTTGAGCTGATCAAACCTGAACTGCATATTTTCTACACTCGAAGGAGATTATTCAAACGTGGGAAATCAAAGAAACCTTTATTCAATTTGTGAAAACGCAAAAAGAGGCCTTTTGAATGATGTTTTGGCTTTATGACCTTTGAATTATACATTCATTAAACTCACAATATACAGGCTGCTCAAACCAGAATTAGAATATTACCATTAGTTACAGATTTTGTATAACGCAGTTTGTGATTTGGGAAACAGTCATTTTCAAAAACAAAACACAAATATTGCTAAAATCTTGTCTTATTTAGCAGGAATCATTGTTACACCCACAGTAGTTAAGTATTTAGAAATTATGGAGATAATCATTGAAATTCTCAACTCTCCATGTTAATTTAAATGACGTGTGCAGAAGATCTTTTTATATAGTACACCATATTTCAATTTATTATCTCCAAACTACCATACAGTGGACCAAGATTATAGTAAAGAACTTCAGATCATCTGTTGTCAAAGCAGTTAAGAAACAAGGCGGGGCACAAAATGACACGTGATCAATATGAAATATCCAATACTCCCGGAACTACAAAGCTATGACATGGCAAAGAAGTTAAATGACCAGCACCCACACCAAATATGTAGGTTTGTGACTTTGCAATCACAAAGTCAGAAGTAATGAAAACATTAATTTTGAATGGTCAACATTGTTTTTCATTATGGGGCATTTTTAAACTTCTTAAGCTCTTATCCAGAAGGAGAAATCCAGAGACTTTTGCCCTCTCATTTTGCTTGTTTGAGCTAATTGACAAACCAGGTACTGTGCTCAGGTTTCTGCCTGAGTGTAACTTCCCCCTACTACAGGAGACCCCATAAAGGATTTCCTGCCACTATACCAAAAGGTATTTGTTTGAGTTTGGCCCAGAAGTTAAGAATACCCTCTAGTCACTGTGGACATTAGACTTTTAATTTAAAACCTCATGCTTATCTTGGGTTCTCCTTCACTCTGTAAAAAAAAAGAAAAAGTGAAATCTGAACATTTTCAACAGGTGCTTGAAATGAAAGATGAAAAACTAGAGGAAGTGCTGTTTGCAGACAGTCTGTTTACCATGGTTTGAAAAGACTACAAAGAGCGACAGGCACTGAACATTCAGCAGCTCCCTCAGGACTCACTTTGGTCTCCGCAGGTCGTCCCTCTTAAAACCTGAGCATTCAAAGGTAACCACCTCGTGAAACCGTATGCCTCTGAGAGACTGGCTCCATGGACGGAGTTTTGTTTGTGCGTGTGTATGTGTGTGTTAAAGGGAGATGAGCTAGTCTGATGTAGAGGACTTGCATGGCAAGGAATGCAAAGATAAAGCATAACAGAGCCACACCTCACAGATAGAAAACACAGACCCACTCTCTATGATTTCCAGCCCCTTCCCTGCATCGGATGATGCAGTTTGTCAGCTGAGTCTTGATTTTTGCATTCCTTTACCTGTCCCTGCAGGCTCCCCCTGTGATTATGAAACTCACCATACACTGACACATTTACAGGGGTTGGACAATGAAACTGAAACACCTGGTTTTAGACCACAATAATTTATTAGTATGGTGTAGGGCCTCCTTTTGCAGCCAATACAGTGTCAATTCATCTTGGGAATGACATATACAAGTCCTGCACAGTGGTCAGAGGGATTTTAAGCCATTCTTCTTGCAGGATAGTGGCCATGTCACTACATGATACTGCTGGAGGAAAACGTTTCCTGACTCGCTCCTCCAAAACACCCCAAAGTGGCTCAATAATATTTAGATCTGGTGACTGTGCAGGCCATGGGAGATGTTCAACTTCACTTTCATGTTCATCAAACCAATCTTTCACCAGTCTTGCTGTGTGTATTGGTGCATTGTCATCCTGATACATGGCACCGCCTTCAAGATACAATGTTTGAACCATTGGATGCACATGGTCCTCAAGAATGGTTCGGTAGTCCTTGGCAGTGACGCGCTCATCTAGCACAAGTATTGGGCCAAGGGAATGCCATGATATGGCAGCCCAAACCATCACTGATCCACCCCCATGCTTCACTCTGGGCATGCAACAGTCTGGGTGGTACGCTTCTTTGGGGCTTCTCCACACCGTAACTCTCCCGGATGTGGGGAAAACAGTAAAGGTGGAGTCATCAGAGAACAATACATGTTTCACATTGTCCACAGCCCAAGATTTGCGCTCCTTGCACCATTGAAGCTGATGTTTGGCATTGGCATGAGTGACCAAAGGTTTGGCTATAGCAGCCTGGCTGTGTATATTGACCCTGTGGAGCTCCCGACGGACAGTTCTGGTGGGAACACGAGAGTTGAGGTGCACATTTAATTCTGCCGTGATTTGGGCAGCCGTGATTCTATGTTTTTTGGATACAATCCGGGTTAGCACCCGAACATCCCTTTCAGACAGCTTCCTCTTGCGTCCACAGTTAATCCTGTTGGATGTGGTTCATCCTTCTTGGTGGTATGCTGACATTACCCTGGATACCGTGGCTCTTGATACATCACAAAGACTTGCTGTCTTGGTCACAGATGCGCCAGCAAGACGTGCACCAACAATTTGTCCTCTTTTGAACTCTGGAATGTCACCCATAATGTTGTGTGCATTTCAATATTTTGAGCAAAACTGTGCTCTTACCCTGCTAATTGCACCTTCACACTCTGCTCTTACTGGTGCAATGTGCAATCAGTGAAGACTGGCTACCAGGCTGGTCCAATTTAGCCATGAAACCTCCCACACTAAAATGACAGGTGTTTCAGTTTCATTGTCCAACCCCTGTATGTTCTCGTCAACATTCTTTGACAGAGAACAATGGTACATCTTATGATGTACCACTGAGAACATAATGCTATAAGAAGCTTTACATTGTCACTTAAATGAATAGTTTAATATTTATGAAGTGAGGTTATTTTAAAATGTTAAAAGCAGTAAATAATAATTGTAATGCTCATAAATTTTTTTTTTGCTCTTAAGTGTGTGATTTGTAGCTCATTTAGTAAAGATGACGTGTTTTTTGGTCAAGAGCTCGTAAGTTTATGCCCAGCTCATTTGCTCTTATGCTGAAATGGGTCTAAATTTAAATGGATGTCCTAAAACAAGTTGAAAAAAACCTTCACTTTTATACCATCCATCCATTTTCTATGGCTTCTTCCGTACAGGGTCACGGGGGAGCTGGTGTCTATCTCCAGCGGTCTACGGGCGAGAGGCAAGGTACACTCTGGACAGGCCGTCAGTCCATCGCAGGGCCAAATGCATACCAACCATTCAGACATTGTTTAGATGCTTTTTGCCTTCTACCTCCATTTACTATTTTAATAATTATTGGCTTTTCTGTAAATAAATGCCAAATGCAAACATATCAGTAATTTAAAAGTTAATAAAATAGCATTAAAAAACAAACTGTCATGACGTTTTTGAAATGTGTTGCTTTAGGACATCTGCTTTAGACGTGGCCCCTCTTGGACTAGCCATTATCTTCAGACTCTGGGACCAGCTAATCTGGATTTATACTTATAAAAGACATCAAGAGAGTTGCCTAATGGAGGTAAGAAAATAACTGCTTATACCCTTTTAAACAAAATGACACACATTTGAACTTTATTGTGTGTGCAGCCGAAGAGTCCTCCTTTTCTATTGTTTGACTTTCCACTTCCGGTTCACATTGGAGGCAGAAGCACATTCCGCCTTGAAAACATGTTTTCAATGCACGTTCTTAATTAGCAGTTAGAACCATTACAATTAAGGTAAAGGTAAAAAGGCCAAAATTAATTTGATACACTGCATCAGTGTGCTGATTACCCAGAAAACTGAAGTCTAAATGTAAAAGAATGATCAAATTGTTCCCATCTTTGATAAAAGCAAGGTTTTTTATGTCTCCAACAGTTTTAGAAGTTCTGGATTGTTAAATACAATTAGATGTGTTTTTAGCCAAAAGCTGAAGTTAGGATACATTAAAATATATCACCAGAGAGTTCAGCAATTTGGGGTATGAATGTAGTTTTTTTTAATCATAGACAGAAAAAGGAGGATGTTATTCAGCTAAGTGAGAAGTCGGACCCTGACAAACAGCTGCCAGGTGCAGTAAATTCCTCTCACTACAGGAATTCAGGAAGTCACAAGCAACTTACAATAAAAGCACTCTTTCCTCTTTTTTTTTTTTTACATTTCTATCTGTGACAGATTGGTGTGTTTATTAGTGGGCCAAATAATAGAGTTCTTAATCCAACCCTTGTTTCCATGTAAATTTGCATTTAAATGACTAATTATGCAGAAAATGTATGATACATTTAGTGTTTAAAAAAATGTTATTATGTTGTTGTGGCATTTACTTCAATTTGGATTTTATCACCTACTTTATTTCCATTTGTGGGCAGATGCTGAATTTAAAAACAAAAACACAAAAAGTGAAGACCAAATAAATGTATTTATTTAATGATTGAAAAAGTGTTTTCTGCAACATGAAACAATATAATTGTTAAAATACGGTGGATATTCCTGTTTTGTAACCCCGGTTCAGTGTTCCATTTTAACTTTGAAATTCAGAACTTTCAAGTCCACAGTTTGGAAACCCAACTGGAAAATCACAAGCTTTGGGTTAGACTTCCGAAATCTTTGGCATTTCACCAATTCAGAAGTCCAACATGGCTGCCTCACAGTAATAAACAGTTTATTTACATCTCCACCAGTTTGCATCTCATTAAACCAGGTTACCCTCAGAATAATGTCAAAGGTGAATCAATAGATATGTTGCTGTAATGTTTAAATGCTGAAGACACAGCTAAATGCCTGTCTGTTCACCGAGCACAACAGTGAGGAAGTCCGACAAGTTTTCCAAGATGCCACCGGAACACTGTGAACTTACCTGGAAGAATATAACAAAAAATATCTCCCAGGGACAAAACACAAAACAATCAGTTTCTCAGATAACATTTTGTAAAATATGATTTAGTTTTTGTCACTTTTTTTTTTTTTAGATATTACATTTTTGCTGTCCTTTATTTGGTTTTGAGTCAAGTACAAAACATCACTTGTTAAACAGAAATAATAATCTTCTACTACAAGGTTTTTAATAATTCACTTTATTAATAAGGGCATTTAGGGGGTTTTCTGTTTCACAAAGACAAATAACAATCAGATGAGCAGGATTTTTTTATACTTGTCCCAGAAAAAACATAGCTAGTAATCCTTGGATTTTAACCAAATGTATATGATGGACATCTGTTCTAGGTGGATTCACCCTCAGCTCAGTAGTAATTTTATACTTTGTCCTTCTTCATAGCACTGAGGCTCTCAGCATTGAGATAATTTCTAGTTCTTCTCAGCCTGAACTTTTACCAAACATGACGGCAAGAAACGTTGGTTGAAGCCAGAATGAGGCTAAAACTGCCCGTTATTCTCTAGACTAAGAGTAAAGTAGGAAGAAACATGCATGTTTATTTAAAACACTACCAAAAAAAGGAACTTGCTTGTTTTTAGCCAGCAAATAGTGTTTTGAAAATGCATCAGAGTTATATTATGTTATCATCATGTGTGCAAATGTTGTTGTTCAGGCTAACAGGTCTTTGACCACACTAGTTTAATATGTGTACCCTCTGTATTAAAGCAGCTAAATCTTCTGCCGTGTTTTGTTTTACTATAAAATCTACAATCATTAGGCCTGAACCCATGAATACAGCCAAAGCGTTTTCCTCCTAACAAGACATTTAATGCAAAAACACAACAATAAATGGCAAATAAAGTTATCACATCTGGAATAACGAATAATTTTAACAGAAAAAGACTCAATCAAATTAACACTTGAGAACTGGATGTTTAACATTGGCCTATCTGTTAGATCCTCAAAAGGATATTGAAAACCGGGGCTCTAATTCACTCCTTTGTCCGTAGTACTTTTCAACTTGTTATGCTTGCCAGCTTTGTTCCAAGTGAGCAGATAAATCAAGAAGTAAAGCCAAAGCAAACTGCATAGTCCAAACTGCAATCAAGCAGCTGTAACTCCCCTTGCTAAGTTCCTGAGCTGCATAAAGAATGAGTGACTACAGGTTTAAGCATTATTGGTTAGAAGGAATAAATTGTGCATTTGTTTTTAAAGTTTTTGTCTAATTCATACTTGCAACCCTCAGAGAACACCAAACAAAGCCTTCCTATCAGTAAAGTGCCTGAGGCTTAGTATAGAGCCAAGCTGTTTGGGGATGAGCAGTGTGTGAATCACCAGACGCATGTTAGCTCCAAACCTCACCTCCCCCTGCTGTTTGCCTCGTCACTTCAGTCTCTGATGACCTCCAAGAGGTCAGCCTGTCTTTATATCATGTGAAATGCCATGGAGTGAAAAGCTGCAAGTAAAAGTCATCTGTTTATTTTTACTGGAAATGTTGTTTACTTTGTCAATGTGTAATGAATTAGTGCAGAATTTTGGCAACATTAGATGAATATGGTGTGCAGCCAGAAAATAGCTGTTTTAAGTTTAAATGAGTCACTTTTGACTGGAAATGTTAAGACAATTACAACTCAGCTGAGAATGTCTGAATAAAACCATATAAAGTTACTTCTTAGAGCAAAACCTGAATCTTCAATTGCACTTTTGCTGCAAACCTGGCCCCTTTCATACTAGTGAGAAGGCTGCGTTGTTCTTATCGGGATATTGTTGCTGCATTACTTTAGCAAAGATCTGAAAACTATGGAGATTTCAGGGCATCCTTTAATCCTTTTTACAACTTTTCTATTTTAAATGTGTTTGAACTTGTATCTTGTGAATGTTATATTACTTTATAAGTCCAAAATCGAGGAATTTATAAAGTATGTCACCTGTATATTTTATATTTTTGAGCCGTCTCACGCTTTTTTTAAAAACCATGACACATAAAAAGTGAAGGGAAGCAGCTGAAAGTCTACAACAATGTTTGCTTGGAGCAGTTATAGATTTATTAATCATGTGTTGACATCAGCAGATATTTTCTAATGACAGAGAACACATATAATGTACAAACCCTACAAAAACATCTCATTTCCTTACCTGGGTAACTATGCTCAGACACAATACTCGCAGTCGCCTTATAAGCCTGGTCACTGATTAACTGCTCATGTTGTAGTATGAACTGTGCCATGTCATTGACCTTTAGCCTTAGCTTATCACTATCATTGAATTGAAGATTTAAACTGTTTTACAACCCAAAGGCAAAAAGTGTATTTTTCTTCATAGAGAATCTTTAAGTAAAGTAAGAGTGCTAACTTTATCCCCTTATTTGCAACTTATAAGTGGCCAAACATCTATTTCACATATTACGGTTAGGGCTGCACGGTGGCGCAGTTGGTAGCACTGTTCCCTTGCAGCAAGAAGGTCCTGGGTTCGATTCCCAGCCGAGGGTCTTTCTGCATGGAGTTTGCATGTTCTCCCCGTGCATGCGTGGGTTCTCACCGGGTACTCCGGCTTCCTCCCACAGTCCAAAGACATGCCTGTTAGGTTAATTGGTCTCTCTAAATTGCCCTTAGGTGTATGAATGAGTGTGTGCATGGTTGTTTGTGTGTTGCCCTGCGATGGACTGGCGACCTGTCCAGGGTGTACCCTGCCTCTCGCCCGTAGACTGCTGGAGATAGGCACCCGTGACCCACTATGGAATAAGCGGTAGAAAATGACTGACTGACTGGTTAGAAACAAAAAAAAAACAATTTAACTGTCATGCTTTGTGAATCCAGCAGATACATTATGTTTACTGATGAAATAATAAAGATTTAGATATTGTTTGTTCAATACTTTGAACACTAAGGGGCACATATACAGTAAGTGTAGCAGGAACAAAACTAGCGATTATCAAACAGAGGCAATCTAAAGGCAATAAAGATAAAGAGGGCAGCTTAAAAGTAGAAAATGCTTTAATTACATGAGCTGGTGCGGAAAAAAAAAACATTTTTTATTGAATCACACTTTGGGTGGGATTTCACTTTGTTTTGATCTTTCTTTGTTAAATCTCTGGTAGGACGGAAAGACAAGGTGAATAAGAGATTACAGCGTGCAGCACAGTGGGAGATAGAAAATATAAACAAGACAGTGACATTTTCAGTTTATAAAAATAGCTGGGTCATGTTTTCAGAAAGAACGTCTGTCTGTCTGGGAAACTGTGATGAAAATAGAATAATTGGATGACTTTGCTTCTCGTTTTATTTAAAGGCTGTGGTTTAGCTCTGTGTTTATCATGTAACTTTATACCTCTATCTGAGTGTACTGAGTTTATAGAAGTCAGTTTTCTTCAAATTAGTTTTGTTTTGTTTTGCCTGAGGTCTAAATGCACTTCTAACTGTACTGTCAGAAAAGCAAGGCCCATGCTTCAGTTACTACAGTGATCTTCATTGTTTAAACATGGAATGATTTGCTAAATGCCAGTCGTCTTGCACTGACTTTCTAATACATTTGAAACTTAGACTGTGGCTCCACACATTCTCCCATTTTGTACCTCTAGGGTAAGTCTAAGCAATGTGTAACATTTCATAACTTATGAATGTCTTGAATGTAGTTTAATCACGAAAGCTTGAAATTTCACACAGGTTAGCCAAAGTCAGGTTGAGTTGCAGAGACTTTGTCTGTCCACTGATTCCATACGTTCTGACATTCTTGTTGAACTGGAACCAGAGACAAAAGGCGTTGGGTTTAATTCTACCTGCTTGAACTTTGGCGTCTTTGTTTTGCGTGCCTATTCTTAAGAACTGTGACGTCAGCATTTAAACCAGGTAGCGTCCTCTTTTGCTGTGGAAATCCTCACTTCTAATCCTCAGAAGTCAGCCTCAAAACCCTGCAGAAAATATACTAAAAACAAAAAATATTTTCAAACAAAAACATTGTTTGCAACATTGCGTAACATCTAACTAATAAAACAGACCCCACTGCCATAACAGACTACTGAATGACCCAGAAAGATAGAAAGCCTCACATTCACACTCCTCACACACACATTAATATGAACTAAATTTATAGGAAATCGATGTGGGAGGCCCAGTCCTGTCCAGCACCATGCTGCAATAACACAAATCAAAGCACATATTATTTTTCATTTTAACCAAGTAAATCAAAACAGATTGATTTCAAGGTGAAATAGCAGAAAAAAACCTTGACCTGTAAATATGATTTGGATTAAAGAGTTTCATAAATTAATGATTATCAGGTTTTTATTTGAAAAATGGAGATATTATATTATGATCTCTATGTCATCTGTGGGCAATGTTTAATTTTTAAATCATGATCATCATATTGGTTGACCAGTGCAATTGACATGTATGTATCTTAAGATATACTCAACCAAAGCCGAAATCAAGATGTGCTCACTTATTTTATTGGAGTAGGCATGATTCATTCATTTTTGGGTCTATGTTCATTAATCACAATTAATTTTTTATGTCACGGAGCAGTCCTGTGATCTCCCAAAGGAGAGGGAAGAGTGCATTAAGCTCCCCTGCACCCAAACACCTACCCAACCATTTCTAAAGAAGAGGGACAAGAACTCGATAACATTTTATTTAAAGATAAAAATGTAGCTATTTGTTTCATGTGTGACATGGCATACATGCTTTTTCAATTTAAATTGCCTGCTATTATGTTGATTATTCTGTTTTTTTCACATGTAAGTGACTCATCAAAATGAAAAGTCAAATGAGGACCATGCCATTGCAAACCAATGTATGTTGCTGGGCAGATTGTTATTTATTTATTTATTTGGATCCCCATCTCCATGTCATAAGCTTGACAGCTACTCTTCCTGGGCTCCCTTCTACAGACAGTTTACATAATACAATATCAATACATTTGCATGTTATATCATGATAGAGCAGATTTTAAGTTATGTAGGAGACACATCAGAAAGGGTCATTGATCTGGTAACTGTATGCAGGCCTTATGTTTGCCTTCCTGTTCATCCATAATGTATCAGGCACATCTGGCACTCACAGCCATCGTGTTGCTAATGGGCTGACCAGACAGCTAAGATTATCTTGGACACTTGGAGATTTTAGGGTGGAGGGGGTGGGGGTGGGGGTATAATTTATTATCCAAGATAAGGTACATTGTTGTAACTCCTGCTATTTTGTGTCAGATAACATCTAGAGGCTGATTGTGGTTTTAACGCTGGACAGGAGAACAAAATTAATACTGGAGAAAAGTTGCCATGAAAAACTGGAAAAGGGAAAGAGAAAGAACAAAAGGAAGTATTCAAAACAATGGTAAACTAGTAGAGAGAATAACCTGCCAGTCATTTATAATTTGTTAATTTAAAACATTCTGATAAGTTTCATTGTTGTTGTACAGGATTAAAATAGATGATAGGGAAAGCCTCACATTCTAATTCTTAGACAATGAATAGAGGTCTTCAGGAATTACAGTGCTAAAATAATATCTGGTATACATTAATTAATTCACATGGTGTGTTAGATTTAAATAAGTGTTAAGATTAATACATTTTTATTGTTAAAAACATAAATGGAGCATCCTGTTTCGCTGGTTTCATTTTTATATTCTTCCTGGCACACAGATTTTAAGCTAAAAGATATTTAGCCGTCTACCAATGAAAATATATGTAATTTCCTCAAGCATAATTAAATTGCTGCATTTAATGAGCCTCCATGACCTTTGCCTTTTTGAGAAAGACAAGATATGTGTAGATACTTCTCAAGAGAAGAAGGCTGTGTCTGTGAGAAAAGCAGTGAAGAGTGCGCCCATGATTCCAAGCCACTTTGCAACGGCAGGTGACTTTCTTTATACATTTTTAAAACTGTAGTCTTTGTACAACAAAATATATTTAAAGACTAAAAAAAGTGGATTTTGCATGATATGTCCCCTTTACGGGATATGTTGGATATTTTTTTAGGAAAGCACTGCCTTTAAATATGTTTTCTGCTATAAACTGCATTCAAGAGAATTGAAGACTTAAGGAAAAACGGAGAAAAACTGCCATGGAGATGTTGAGCTAACAGCTAGTCAGGTTGGGCCTAAATGTTTTGCGGTAGTTAAGGTTAGTACATTTTCCTTTGTTATGAGTTTGTTAGGCTTAGTTTTTTTTTTTGTTGGCTAAATAAAGTCATACTATTTTATTTGCGCAATAAGAATTTCTCCCTGATTTTCCAATCTTAAATCGCTTTGAATGCTAACTATAGGTAAATTATTGACTGCTAAAAAGCTTTTCTACAGAACCCTATTAAAAATAATAATGATACTTCTATACCTTCAATTTGGAAAGTTGATAACTTTACCCAACAGAATCTCTCTTGCCTTAACTTCATTTTCAAAGTGCGTATGACTAAACTGGAGCATCTCAAAACAATGTAGAAAGCTTTGTGTCACAAGCCACTCCAAGTTTAAACCCATTTTCAATCGTGCATAATGAACGGTCGAATTAAACTGGTTTGTTTTTATAGTTTATATAGAGTTATAGTTTTTATAGTAAAATATTTTGCAGAAATTAAAGGTTTCCTCAAACATTAAACTGACGAAGAAACACTCTCAGTCTGGTTCTGCTGGTCTTTCTTCTTTTAAAAGACCGGTAGAACCAGCTGATCAATTTCATGTATCTGCCACATTTATTTTGCTACGATTTTGTAGTCCAAGCTCTAGTATGCCTACGCTGCAAGAGGATAAGTATGGTTCGGTTGTATTAACCCACACAATTCATTACATCGTACCAACATCAGAACCTCTTCAAAGTGGCGGGGTGTGAAATGCCTCAGTAGCATTTAAAGAGACCGCACCAAAACGAGTTGCTCTTAGGTGCACCTCAGAACAGGGCAAGTTTATTTATATAGCATATTTCAGTCGCAATACAATTTAAAGTGCTGTACATGAAAGAAAGAGACTTAATAGGAAAAGTACATTGCAGTGGCATAAAGGTAATTAAATAATTAAAGAAAATAAAAAATGAATAATTAAAAAGATGATAATAAAAAATTTGATTAAATAAAAAATTATGATAAAATAATAAAAAAATGAAAGGAAAGTTGGACTGAAAACTTAACTAATAATGTTTAGATAGCACTGTCAAAGACCACTCAGAACAGATACGTTTTTAATGTTGATTTAAAGCAACATACGATTTCAGTGATTTTACAGTTTTCTGGGAGTTTATTCCAGATTAGTGGAGCATAAGAACTAAAAGCTGCTTCTCCATGTTTGGTTCTGGTTCTGGGTATGCAGAGTAGATTTGAAACAGAAGACCTGAGAGGTCTGGGTGGTTGATCCACTGGCAACAAGTCTGTAATGTATTTTGGTGCTAAGCCATTCAGTGATTTTTAGACTAACAGAAGTATTTTAAAGTCCATTCTCTGAGCAACAGGGAGCCAGTGTAGGGACTTTAGAAATGGGGTGATGTGCTTCACTTTCTTAGTTCTGGATCAACTGCAGCTGTCTGATCAACTTTTTAGGCAGACCTGTGAAGACACCGTTGCAGTAATCAATTCTATTAAAGATGAACGCATGAATTAGTTTTTCAAGGTCCAGCTGAGACATTAGTCCTTTAATCCTGCAGATGTTCTTTAGGTGATAGAAGGCTGACCTTGTTACTGTCACTACACCCAGGTTTCGAGCCTGTTTGGTAGTTTCTAGCTGTATTAACTGAAGCTGTGTGCTAACTTTTAAACGCTCTTCCTTTGGTCCAAAAATTATGAGTTCAGTTTTGTTTTGAGTCAATCGAAAAAATTTCGGCACATCCATCCATAGATTTCTTCTAAGCATTTACCAAGTGCTTGAATGGGTTAAAGCGGTAAAAGAAAAGCATGTGGAGCTACAACAACAAGGAATTCAGACCATAACATTGGAATTCCACTTTATATAGACCACAACTGAATGACTTAGGTGAGAAAAGAAAGAATTTAAAAGCATGATATGTTCCCTTTAGGTAACTCCAAATACAGTATATTCCCTTATACTGATTAGTCACATTTAGATCAAATTACTTGCTGTCCAATTTGATTCTAATTACAGTACATTACAATGAAAACTTATGGTCTAATTAATTGATTTGATTTATCAGGCATTATGGATAAATATAGCTGAGTATCATCAGCATAGCAATCAAATTGTACACCATTGCTTCCTAATAAAAATCAAAGAACTCAGAGAATATATAAGGAAGAGAATGGAGGGCCTGCTTCATTCTTGGGTACATTTTCCAGATGCCTGAATGTGCTACGTTTATCTGTTCAGACAATTATATGCAATTAAAATGGTATTGTTCAGGAGGGAGGCAGGTTCTGTGTCCCAAAGATGAACATGTTTGGTGTGAAATGTTTAAACCCCAGAAGAAAAGCAACAGATTATGTGAAGATGCTGGCCGAGATGGTAAGAGTATCATTATCTAAAAAAAGGCCTGTACCAACAAGAGGTGAAAGACCACTCAGCATTAAGGAAGCTATTACTCAGTATGCAAACGCATTCAGATACCTTAATTTTTTTAAAGATCATTTAGGGTCTAGTTAGCTTTATTGACAGCTGCCAGACAGGAACTAGGCAGAGAGAGAAGTGGGGAAGAGATTCAGCGAAGGTCTCAGGGTCGGGAATCAAACCCTTGACGGTCGGAATACAATGCGGCGCCTGCTCCACAGCTACACCATGCAATGCCCCTAAAGACCTTAATTTAAATTAAATTGTTGAGGGCATGTCTTGTGAGGACAGGGGTGACTGTTTGGCTGCAGAAAGTACTGGGGTACTTTAAAAAATAGAACATCATGAGGATAAAGACATCATGTAAAAATACTGTAGCAACATCTCAAGATGTCAGAAAAGAAATTAAAGCTTGGACACAAACAGGTCTTTGAAATGGACAATGACCATAAACACATAGCCAAATCAGTGTGTTATGGAAAAGAAAATCAACATTTTGGACTGACCGTCACAAAACCCTGATCTCACCCCCATAGAAAAAGCTTTGCAAACCTGATTCAGTTACTCCAGTTCTGTGAGGAGGAATGGTCCAAAATTCCAGCAATCTATTATGAGAAGTTTAGAAAGGGCATTAAAAACATAATACAGTTTCAAGGGCAAGTAGTAAGGAAATGTATGTAAACGTCAGACATTTAAGAAGACACGCAGGTTCATAACCATAACTGACCCAAACCAGGAAAAGTTAAGGCTGATTTAATGTCTGACAGTAAGAAAAAAAGGTTATCTTTTTGTGCATGTATGTAAATATCTGGTTTCAACTACAGATTGTACCTGATGGATAAGAGTCATATTGGAGGTGATTTAGCCAAATGAAACAATGCAAAAGCTGGTTTAAAGTTCAGTTTTATTTGCAGGTCGCCTGTTTGATCTTTTTGGGCAAACTCCTGCTGTTCACATAAGGACAGAAAAATAGCAAAATAAACGATGTGGAAAACTTTCTATCCACACAGTGAGGAAATGCTGGCCTTGCTCCAACACAATCTCTCTGATTCATAAAGAGCCAACCATTCCCCAGCACTTCCCACCACATGAAGCCGCAGAGCGCTCCAGGCCTCACATATCACATGGCTTTCATATTACCACTGGGGGCGAGGAAAGCCACAACAATGGCAGGAATATTAAAAGCAAAGTTTGCTCCAAACTGCTGCACTCAGCAGGATGTAGTACTTCTGAGAATGGGACTCAAGCTGCTTAGTCATGAAATATAAAAGTGGAAAAGGCATCTTATAAGTTAGGGCCGTGATGAGAAGAAACGACACAGAACAGTTTTAAAGTAATCGAGTTTAAAAGGCTTTAAAGTCAGACAGATTTCCGTCTGTCTGTTTGCAAATTCAAAACTAGTTTCCCAAGAAATGCTGAGACCTGACAAAGAACCGTTTTATCTCTGTTCATCTCATAAAGAGAAAAACACATTTACAGCTTATTTCTCCTTAACATAGAAGTACAGAGTTTATAGTACAAACAGCTGGCAAACAAAGAGGGGACCATGTGGCTGCTTGTCTCACCTCCCCGATTATCAACGGGAAAGAAAACAAAGACAGAGGTTCTGTGGGTGGATGGTGGGTGGTCAGGATGAAAGTCCTCACCTTCTTCTGTCCTCTATCTGCCATTTTCTCTAATTTTTAGCGTCTTGACCTCAGAGCAAAGGAGGATTTGCAGAGTTAATAAGCACCTGTCTGTTTCTGTCTGTGCTTGTGTGTGTGTGTGTGTGTTAAAACATCTCAGTGCACTTGAACGATTACCTGTCATTTGTTGATAAAACAGCTACAGGTGCTGGTTTTTCCTGTTTCAATCTTTCAATGGGGGCTCAGATGGGTGATTGGAGCCTATGTTAAACAACAGGCAAATCATTCGTCCATCACTTTTTCCAGTCTTCCCCTTTTTTGCAATACAATGATTTGTGGTCTCATTCCAGGCCTTTATACAGGAGTAAATGGCAGATTAAGATATGGATGTTGTTTTGCTTAACAATGTCTAGTTTATACATACAGCAGAAACGTTAGACTAGAACCCCTGGTAAAAATGTCCAAAACCCTAAACAGCGTTGATTACATGTTATTATGTAGAGAAAAAAAAGCCACAATAGTTTTTTTTTTTACAAAATCAACAATTCCACAACTTGTGGCACCCGTATAACAATTTCTAATAATTTGCAAGAAACAATAAACTAGAAGCTTTTTATCTTTTAAATATCCTTTTTAAGTTGATCAGAGTGTCAGAAATATTCATTAAAAACCCCCAAATCAGTTTCTCAGCAAATTAGGATATTACATAAGATTAATTAAAAAAAGGATATTTTAAATTGAAAAGTATGTTCAATTTAAAATATCCCAGTGGACCTACACCAGAAGAGGACATGGCACCCAAAGCCATCACTGACTGTGGAAACTTCACACTGAACTTAAAGCAACATAAATGATGTGGCTCTCCACTCTTCTTGACCATCAAAGCTATGGTAATCTCTGTTGCCAATGCATCTTTTCCTGCCACACGTTTTCCTTTCTTATAGTATAGCAGCTTCTTATAGTATAGAATTTTCCGAGACACAGAATTTTGTTTTTTTTATGATCTGTAAGCCATAATCAAGACTACAAGAAGTAAGCCTTGAAATATTTCTCTCTGATTTTCTTTTCATTTTCTGAAATAATGAACCTTTTCATTACTTCCTGATTTTTGAGCTGTTCTTGTCCTCTGCACCTTGTTCCACCTGTTTGCTGTGCTCCCTTACATAGGAAACTTTAAACTTCTTAAGGCTTTCTTTCAAAAATTGTTTTCTTCTTGCTACTCATCCATTAAGT
The DNA here is from genome assembly GCA_036173005.1 of Crenichthys baileyi. Classification (NCBI taxonomy): domain Eukaryota; kingdom Metazoa; phylum Chordata; class Actinopteri; order Cyprinodontiformes; family Goodeidae; genus Crenichthys; species Crenichthys baileyi. Next base: position 724,867 of record JAHHUM010001464.1, read on the forward strand.
GTTTTGTACAGTGCACAAACAGCACCTAATGTTGTTCTTTTGACAGGCTCGTCCACCTGAGCTGTAGAGTTCTGCATGTCCTCCAGAGTTACCATGGGTCTCTTGGTTACCTCCCTACTTGCCTCAGTTGTAAGTTTAAGTGGGCAGCCATGTAGGCTTGCAGTTGTGTCATATTTTGTCTGTATTCAGGTCATGGTTTAGATGTTACATTACACTACCTGCTAAACATTGCATTGAACTTCTCCACAACTTTACCCCTGACCTGTCTATTTGTAATAAGATTTGCAAACCATGTGTAATTTTTCCTCCCTCTTCAAAATTATTCTCTATTTTATATTTGTCTATTACAAAAAATCCCATAAAATCCCAATATAATCCCAATATATTAAAGTTCATTGTAAGTTTATGGTAAGGCATTGTATGTTTTAATGATTACTCCATTGAAAAACCAAGATAAATACGTAGAGTAATTAAGAGGAGAAGAAGGACCACAAAGTAAAGAGAAGGTAATAAAAATCTGGAGCAATGAAACAATAAGATATTTTTTATTGTGCAAACCTCAGCAGTAAGGCTGTCCTCTACGGACGCACCATCGAAAGATGGGGAAGAGATTCTCCCTGCTGTGTCTCAGACTATAACTGAGCAATGTTCTACTTTAAATCATCTAAAAAAATGATTGAGCAAGTGGAGCAATAAAATCAGACCGCTGTGGGATGTTTCTGATTGCTTTTCTGACATGTTGGAAATGCTGAATCCGAAAATGGCCTCACTGCAATTACAGAAACCTCTCCTTAATTGGTATAACAACTCACGGGTGAAGAAATAAATTGACATTTTTACTGTCTATTCCTAAGATAGGCTACTTTTGTCAGTGGCTCTCCATGACCTCATACATGACTGAATGGGTGCTGTTGGATATCGTTCAGTTCCACCTTTTACAGAGAAACAAATCCCACTATATTTATTTACCTTTCTGCTTCTATCAGCATAGGTGCTAAAAAAAACACACTCTCTTATTAGTGCTGACAATGTTAGAAACAGTATTGGACAGCCACTCTACATTCCTACATAATTAATTACTGTAAATAGTTTAACAGGAGGACTAAGACTGTATTTATGATCTCATTCCGACCTTTGGGGACTCTTCTGTTTGATGTCCAGTCTCAACACCCTGCCTTTACAGTCTCATCCTCAGTCTTTAGAGCTGTAAATTAATCGGCCATTTGATTATAACTGTAATACTTTAACATATTCGAGTGGCTTTTTATTGCCTATACGGACAGACTTACAGCTTCATTAGAAGCTATCTGAACTTTATACTATAAACATTCGGCTGCATTACAAAGTAATAAAAATGATTAATGTTCATCTTAGAAATCTTGGCTGTGAACTACCGGTATGATGCATAATGGGCCTTATTGCAAGGTACCATTTGCCTTAGGTTCCTTGCCAATAAAAGGCATTTGAAATATGCGTTTTTTTTTTTGTCATGAATCAAACAAAAATAGAAGAACGAAGAGCTCACTGAACCTTAAAAAAATTTTTAAATATAAATTTTGTCTCTCACTCAAGTAAAATTGTTTGATGTTTGAGTTTTTTTCTCCAGATCCTGGATGTGGTCATGGCTTTCTTTATGAGCAAATCACTATACTGACAACTGACCTGAGCAAACTATAGGATGATAACTGAGCAAGAATTCTAGTTTTAAATACTCCTTATTAAAGATGTACTGAGAATTTGCATGCTGACTTAAATTGGCAGAGGACTGATATCATTGGATTTTCAGCATGAGTCTCCCTCACCAGTAACCAGTTAGTTGAAATCCTAAACATTTTCTAATACGAAAGCACATCATGCTTAGCACTACCAGGTCATGTGATCAACAACACTCATCTCTGTGGCAGCTGTTATTGATTGAAGACTCAGACTTGTTTTCAGTATCACTGATGTGTTTAAGATGACGTTAGAGGAAGAGATGTAAGAAGCTTTAAAAGGACTTGGCTGCAGTACGCTGGAAGAGACTGAGAGAGTGGGAGACCTTTACCAGATAATAGGAAGGCTGGATATTTTAGAGCTCTGGTTTATCTTTTTCAGGTCTGTCTGTCATTGAACGTGTGGGATTAAAAAAAACTGGCAGCCTTTTGGAAAGCCTAGAGTTAAGGATCCATATTTATTGGGTACAATTGCTATCGAATGGTCAAAGTTTTACAAAAACATTTTAATATTACATAAACAGATGTAAATTAGAATATGCTTTAAATGTTGTTTTGGTGGCGGTAGTGGGGGGGCATTGCAGCGGTGCACTGATCTAGGTACTCTGTACAAGTCTAATCTTCCTCGTTGTCTCTCTGGGTTTTCCGTTACAATGTCCACATTCTCCCCTATGGTCCCTTCTTGTTGGTGAATCTAAAATAGCTGTGGGTCTTTGCTGTTTCTTCTTAGTTTTCACTTTCTCTATGACGGACAGGTCACCACTCTGTCCTGCATCATTCCAAATGTTCTGCATCAACCATGATCTTGAGGACAAAGTGGATATAGAGAATCAATAACACAATTTCAAGTGACTCACCAAGAAAATGAAACTGGCTGAAAATAATACTTAAGTAAATTAACACAGAAAAGGAAATCTGTAAAAGACATTTGAGCCTCTTTATGTAGCATCTTTGGACCGAACAGCCCATAAATCACACTAGACCCTTTCCTGCTTGCTTCAACTTTTCTCCTTTGCAGTGAAGAAGAACACCTGCAACATCTACTAAAATAACCACATTGCTTCTCCAATTGTTTTCTTCAGCAAGGATCCGTGGAATGTGGATGATTCTGCCAGTGGTGATGATTCAATCTGCATTCCACAATGGTGTCGCCACATTCAAGGAGGAGGCAGACAATGAGCCAGCCAGCAACCCTCAAGGTTACAGCCCATTCCCATCAATACCCCTGTGGACCCAGGACTTGAAAAATCTGGTTGCACCATTGCCCCCAGATACAAAGGGAAATTGTAAATCAGTGTTACATAAACTAAGGGGAGTATATGAACATGTTTGCCGTGATCCTTGTGTTTTAAATTTTGCAGTAATATATAATCTGTGCAATGATTGTGGTCTGTGTTTATTTTTTTCTCATTGATAATCAGAGCTGGCCCAAGGCATAGGCGAACTGCTGCCACTGTTTAGGGTCCCCAAACCATCAAGGGATCAATAAATGGTTGAATTTTAACACAGACCATGAATTTAAAATGTTTATATCTGTTTCTCGAGAATGAGAAAACTATTACATTTGATTTGATGTTTTCAGTGGTGGAGATGTTTTTAACAAGAAGACAGGCCCAGATTCAAATTCTGCTTAAAGCTCCATACAAACTTGGGCCAGCCCTGTTGATAATATATCTATGCCTTTAGACATAAAAAGAGAATATAGATTTGTTATGAAAATGGACGTTTGGGCTTGTGAACAACTGAGGTAAAAACAACTAAATACATTGCTTTAGAAGTAAACATGTAATCACCTGACCTTTAACTATTTCATTAATACTACTGTTATTTGTATAAATACATGAATATTTTTTTCATATTTTGGTACTTGCAGGCAAATAAAGTAGAAGCCTTAAGAATGTGCTCTGATTGGCCAGCTCCTCCCAGCTGACCAGGGACTGCCCACAATGCAATCAACTAAACTAAAATTAACAATCTGAGGAATCTTTTACATTTATTTGTATTTCTATAAGGTTATAATTCTATTGAGTGCCTTACAAAACTATAGATATTTCACAGCAAAAAAAAAAAATGTATCAGTGCAATCTCTGAATTTTTTTTCTCAGTGTCTATTTCATGTGTTACATTTCATTACTCTCTGTTCTCTGATTTGGTTCTGACTTGGTTTAAGTTTGATCTGCGCCTGGTCCTCACTGAACCATCGCAGGTGTGCAGCAACGTTCGCCCTTGTGCTTACACAGGATGGAAGCAACAGACAGGTGTATCATTATCAACACACATAGTGGTGCTGTCTTTGAATGGACCTGAAAAATACTTATTCAAATGTTTATTGGAGAGATTTCTAAGCAATGTAAGGTTGTTGATGCATTGATAAAACGTTCGGTCTTCAGCTGTAAACAACTGTATATTTTCACATATTCTTCAATAGGTAATTAAAATGTCCAGAAAGCTCTACACATTGGGAAATATCCATGATTTCGACTCAGTAACTACATCATTTATTAAATTTCTTACTGCTGACTTAATGACTAGTCTTCATCTAAGGGCAACTTCCAGCCTGCATGCAATTGCCGGATACAAACAACTTTTTAAAGATACCATGCTAAAGATATTAATCATTGCGCAACCGGCTTGACTAAAAATGCCTGACATGTAGGTCTAGTAATAGGTTGTTAATTATTGAAAACATATTTGCTTTCATAATACATCATCATGCTAAAATTCACCCAGATCACCATATGAGAAACAAATCTGTGATGCAATGAACAACATGAGAATGTAAAAAATGGGTGATTTGAGGATAATAAATGAATAAAAACAAAAGAATCTTTAATATTTTGAATGTGGTTGTTTCACAACACCCTACCTGAGGCAGTAGTTTTTTATTTTTGTCAAAATATTCTTTGCTTGGCTGCAACATAGATGAGTGAACCTTTAAAAATGTCAGTCATAACACCCGAGGCTATGTCTGGCTCATGTTGGTGAATGTATTTCCTTTCGACTAAACTTAGTGTTATTTTATTTGACATTTTGTACTGCCAGGAGCTCCTTATGTTAGACTGTGTAGGATCCATGCTTAAAATGATTGAACAGAAGATCCCCTGATTTATAAAACGTTAGTATGCTCATGCACATCCAGGGAGTGCTCTTTTATAAATCACAGTTCACCAGGAAATGTGCAAACGTTGGATCGGGTTATTATAATACCCCTCACACATCAGCTTTTACTCATGGATGTACATCTAACAAAATAAAAAAGTGCTGCCGAAGCATAAAAATATGGCTCCTTTACCAAATCCTGCTGTGATCCACAACTCAACTCTACAGTAAGTTGCTAAAGTTTTTCTAAATGCTGGAACATGATAGTAAAACAGCTAATACAAAATGTTAAGTAAAATTTAATTTAGAAATATGCTTTTATCTTTTGAAATTCAAATATTACTATAAAGTAATAATAAGTCACACACGTGCCTATTCAGAAATGGTTTGAAGTAGGGAAAATAATTAAAAAACCTTTCTGTTGAAAGATTTGTCTCTTATCCTGGCTTCTTTTCTGTATCTCCCCCATATTTTTGTTTTTAGTTGGTTTCATCCTATGACATGTGCAATCCTGGGTGCACTTTGAGTCCCTTTTACTACAGACATCAAAGTTCTGCAAGCTTGTCCTGCTCTTATACTGTTCACAGATACATTTGACCTTGTATATTGAACACACAAAAACTTACCATATAGTGTGTTATTTTGTGCATGTTTGTGAATGTGATAATTCTTGCTGCTGAATTATTCAGTTTCATACAATTCTGCGCAGATAAGAGGATAGAGGAAGATGATATTGACGTTGGTTGGGGTGTGTGTGAGGGGACCACGATAACTCTTCATTGGTATGCATGTCCACATTCACTTGTGGCTGCCTGTGTGCAACCTCTTACCAGAGGCTGGATGCAATGCCATTAGAAAAAACAAGCATATTAGGTTAGTGTGCTCTATTAATCTGACAAATGTGTGCAGATTTGGTGATAAAGAAAATAACAATGACAATGGTAATACTGAAAGAAGAATTCCTGAAAACATAGAAATTAAAAGGACAAAATCCAATAGAACTCTATCCCACTGAGGTTTTTTTTTGGATTCCAGCAACACACAATTTTGTAAATTATTATCAGGGTCCTTTATCATTCAGCTGTTGTCTGTCTGGATGACAGACTCACTCCTCCGTTCTGCCTCCCTTCTCTTACTGTTTTCCCCTTCATTGTCTTTTTCCACAATGATTCTTTCTCTGCCTTGACGTTTTCCCCCTCCCTTTCTCTCTTTTTTTTGCTTTGTGAGGGATCAGTCTTTGTCCTTGCTGTTTCCTCCATGCCTTAATCTCTGTTTTCCTTTTTCTTTCTGTACCTCGCAGTTTCCTCACACCAAACACCACTTTATTTCCTATATAGCTGCTTCAGAATGTTCTTTTTCAGTTATTCTCTGCTTTCTGTCTTTGAAATGAAAGGTAAAAACATCATGAAAGGTCTGTCCTAATCTCCCCCTTGTGTGACAAATGTAAGCCTCCATCCTCTGAGGGTTTAATTAATATCAGTCCACAATGTTTCGGTCTTTTAAATAATTGGTTTATGGCACTCCACAGTGATGCAGTGGAAAAATATTGAAATGTGCTAGGAAAGTACACTTTGTGGGTGCTGTCCGAAAAGTAATGTATGCATTGTTAAATTTCTCCCATACATTCAACCATTGTGTTTCAGTTTGGGGCAGCGATACAAAAGCCCTTTGTGTGCTTCCAGTAAACCCAAGCTTTCCTGGTCATCTTGTTTAACTGACTATGCCCTGTTTGGGGTATTGAGAAAAAGAGCATGCTTGATACATGTTTGCGTGAAAGATTCAGCAGAAGGCTGGTCATCTAAAGAGAAAAAGACCTATGGAGAACACAGGATGGAAACTAGGAATAATTGCTTCCTAATTAAACTGAACTGTGTTGTTTTACTTAATTGCTCTTTATTGTTTTAACTATTTTGGGACACTTGCTTTAGTGGTGGCCACTGACACTTTTTAGTTAAAGCATTTAATGGCTAAAGTGTTTCTATGTAGAGCTGCATGCTCTTTATAGTGTTCTGTAGTTTTTGTTGAGGTGCTCCAGTTAATCGCAAAGATACTGAAGTGGTGTTTTTTGTTTATTATAAGGTAATACAATAAGTTGGGAATGTACCGATCAAGGAATTTTTAAATGATCAGGATCCCAGTTCCCTCCTAAACTTAACTTCTGATACCTGTTGTTGATGTAATTACTATGATCTGTTAACCAGCTAGCCTTGCAGCCTCATTTTACATAACCAATATTTAAAAATCATGGCAAAACGGTTTTATTGGCTAAGAATATTATTTAATCCAATGTGTTTTAGGTGTTAAGTGTTTTTCAACTTTAATTATACATTTACAGTGAAAGTGAAGCTGTGTTGGCTGATGCAGCCTCCTGACCATTACTCTCATATGATTTTCCAATGGATTTTTGATTAGACTGGGTGGGTATTAAGTAGGTATGGACTGATAAATAGGCTTCTTGTATTGGACCCACTTGATTAACTAAATAAAAACCATTTTGTAACCTGCAGCCAATCCTGTCTAAAGCCTTTTTCAGCCTATGTGGCTGGGAAGTGCTAAGGCGATATATCAAGAACATTTTGGCTCATAAAATATTTTTTCTGCAAGTTTTGTCCATGTTCTACTCCTGGATGGGGGTCTTTCTGCATTGAGTTTGCATGTTTCCCTCGTGCATGCGTGGGTTCTCTCCGGGTACTCTGGCTTCCTCCCACAGTCCAAAAACATGACTGTTAGGTTAATTGGTCTCTCTAAACTGCCCTTAGGTGTGAATGGGTGTGTGCGTGGTTGTTTGTCCTGTGTGTCTCTCTGTTGCCCTGCGATGGACCTGTCCAGGGTGTAGCCCGTAGACCGCTGGAGATAGGCACTAGCTCCCTCACGACCCTGTACGAAAGAAGTGGGTATAGAAAATGGATGGATGGATGGTTTTGTCCATATAAAATCAACTGGAATGATGAGTGAAGAAAAAGGACTTACTTACTTTAGGAAACTGCTCTGCATGGAAACATTATTAGTAGTAGTAAATAAAAAACTGTAGCTGTTTGTGTGAAATAAATATCTAGAAACAAAAAATTAAGCTATACTCATTTTAAGTGAATCAGAACATTTTAGCAGCTATTTATCCCATTGACCCAATGCTGGAGCAGCTATTTGAGGCTGACCAATAGAAACTCTGGCTGGGGCAAAATTCAAGCCTATATGTGGCACTGATTTCATTAACTTTGATGTACTTTTGGATAGGGATTCTGTGTAGTTATGTTTTGCACAACTCTTTGGTCATGTGGATGAAATGTTCAAAGCAAAACACTAATTTAATGGATCAACTTTTTTGTAGGTTTTGTCAGTACATGATTAACTGTTATCTCATTAAAAATATTTTAACCAGTGTTTTAATGAATCATATCAAAACATCAAGAAAATATGCAATGATTAGCCTAAACTGCTCCGTTGGAAATATTCACAGCAGGAACAAGATGCAAATTAATTGACTTACTGTGTGAGTGGAGACAGATATATCTCTGGAAATAACTGATAAAGCAATGCACATTTTCGGTGACTTGTCAGAACATTAGAGTAGCTTTCTTTACTGTACTGTATTTACCCTGAGTTGGAGCAGCATATGAAGGTTCTGTCCTGCAGAAACTCAGGTTGGGACACATTTTAAGAGCACAGATACTGTATATGTCATCATATGGAACTGGATATAATGGAAATAGAAAACCAATGAATATATTCATAGCGACATACTGATCTGCTAATAAGACACACAAATAAAAGTGACCTCTCATCTCAAATGGTCAACTTACAATTAAATGCTGACCTCCTAACTAAGCAGTGACCCATAGCTAACAGAAGGACGTCCTTAACTCACTCATTTTGGACCCAGAGCAGGAAAACACAGCAAGTCCTCATTATTTAGAAATACCAACCAATCTGCTATTTGAGATAGGTACTGGTTCCTTGCCTTATTTTCTAATTTTCACACCAATTTCTTGAGAACTGAAGTTGGGCAAAATCTTTTTGCAGTGAATATTCTTTCACTGTCCTTTGTTTCCTTCAAGCCTGTTGTGAATGAGAGAAATTGATTGGACAAAAAATACATTTAGGCCCCCAGGGATTCTGCTGACAGTGCCCCTTTTTGCCACTTTAGACAATAGGGGGAAACTATAAGCCCACTCAGCTTGCTGCACAAAAGAGAAAACAGTACAAAAACAGTGCAAATAATCCTTTGTTTGGGAATCTTTTAAATAATTACACACAGTTACAGATTAGTAATTCTGAGCAGACTGTGGAACATACAGCTCATGGTCTTTGGCAGTTTACACAGTTCCTTGTCTGTGGTCACTCTTGCTTATCAGTCTGACTTCCTACTTTTCAGCCGGCAGGAGGAAGTGAAACACGATTGGTCAGTGAGCTGTTTCCTGTCTGTTTGATGCCAGAAGGTGACAGTGGCTTCTGTGACGTATGGACACATCACAATATGAGGTAAAAATCTATTGTTCCCATGTCATGACCAGGATTGTAGTCATGAATTGTACTAAAATTGTGATAGCTGAAATGGAAATGAATACCCTAACACATCCAGCATTTAAACACCGACTGTGATCCCATAAATGTATTAATGTAAAATCATTCCCAAACTAGCATCATATTTAACTATAAATTAAATGTCATGATCTTTTGAACTTTCTGTGTTTTATTATATTTAGTTATTTTGCTGTGTTCATTTATTACTCTAGTTGTCTCTGATGCCCTTGCTTCTCTTCTGTGTCTATTAAGTGTCATATTAGTGTTTTTGCCTCAGTTGTTACTCAGTCAGTGAGTTAGACTCACCTATTCTTTGTCTCAACAATCATTTTTCCTTAGTATTTAGTTTCCTGATTCTGTGTTAGTTGTCGGATTCTTCTGTAACCTTTAGATGTCTTGACAGTTGTCTTCCTTGTTGTTATTTTTCTTTATGTTGCCTACAGCTCTTTAAGTCTGTATTTTAATTAGCTCATTCATTCAAACTCTGCTACAATATGATCTTGTCTGCCTCCTGTTGCCATTTGGGTCCTGAACAACCATAAATCATGACATCATCTCCAAATAGATTACTACCATAGGAAAAAAGCCTAATGTCACCATATAATTAATGATCTTAAACAAAAAGCATTTTTTAGCTCATATAAAGACATTAGAGTGAAAAAGTATTCCTGAACCTGACAATCAGGTCAGGCCAAGAGTCATAATCACCATAGTGTTTCTCATGTGGCGTTTTTAAATGCATCCTTTATTTCTCTTAATCTATTGATCTCTCTGTCTCAGCTGGACTTCCTGAACAAACACACAGCTAAGAAAACGATACCTTTCCTGTGTTTAAACTAGGTGTTGACTGTGTTATGGCATGAGAGGAATGTGCACATGAAAGCTGCTTCAGCTTAAAGTAAATTCTCTTTGTCTCACCCCATGCCAACCACTTTGAGGCACAGCATGACACAACAACAGCTACTCTGATGAAGGCAGGACATGACATGTATACTTGTAAAAGAGTAATGGGACTGAAACTGTTGCTAGAACACCACACACACCCATGAAAGGCATTGGTTTGCCCATGGATTAGTCTGCACAAACATAAACGCAGTGCCCACGGTGCCTCCGTCAGTGCAGTCCAGGAAGCAACACCTGAGAAGGGTCTGCGTCAAACCTGAATGACAGCTACAGCTGTCTAGGAGAGAAGACACACATGCACTTCCTGCTATATATCTTCTTGGTTTGATTAACAACCACCATAGCTTTTTTAGCTGTCTCATTTTGCTCTGGGCCACACTGTGGCTTTGTTAGGCCTGCATATTTTCTTGACACTTCAGGCAGTGGCATGACAAATCTTTCTGCTAGCTGTATTGCTCCGAGGCAATGTTAACAAATAAAAAAAACCCAACAAACAATGGCTTTAATTGTTCTTGGAGAATTCTTGCTAAAATATTTGCCCAAAGGCTGAAGTGCAGATTGTCAAGACACCTTGATAGCAATAGGAGATATTAAAAATAGCAACAAGTAGTTAACACGTAAAGTCATAACCTACGAAAATAATCCCATACTGATAAATATTTGATTAAGGCCTATGTACCGGATAAATGCACTCACTGAAAACTTTACTTCAAGGACACCATGCTGGTACCAGGTTGGACAACCTTTTGTGAGCAGAACTGTTTTTAATTATTTGCGACATAGATGAAGCACTGACACAAACCAGGATGGATTCATGCTTTCTTGTTGTTTACACCAAATTCTGATCCTACCATCTGAATATTGCAGCTTATTTCATTACTCATTGGACCAGGCAGCCTTTATCCAGTCTGATATTGTCCAAGTTTAATGAGCCTGTGTAAACTGTAGCCTTAGCTTCCCGTTCTTCTTTAGACAAGGCATTCTACATTCCTTGGTTGAATCAAGGGGTTATTAGTGCTATTGACACAACTGCCACTCACTGGGCATTTTACCTTTATTCGGACCATTCTCTGTAAAGCAGAGAGATTATCAGTGTCTAAAATACTCAGACCAGCCTGTCTGGCTTTAGAAACTATGCCACGTTCAAACTTACTAATACTTGGTTTGAACCTGAGCAAGTCACCTAATCTAGATGCCTAATTTAATTGAATTGCTGCCATGTAGTAACATCATTGTTTTATTTACATTTCAGTGAATACATGCTGCTGGTTTATTTAGCAGCTGACATCATATGCCAGTGACTGCTTATAACAGTTAGTCTAAACATCAAGATGTATAAACTCAATAAACAACACTGTACAGTAGAAAAAGCTTTTTACCTAGATTTTTCTTAATTATTAAGCTATCACCAATTTCAGTGTGAACAGCATCTCAATTGAATACAAAATGACAAACTAATTCCATCGTTATTGACTCACATCTCAGATAAGGATAGCTAGTCTATGACAAGTAATGGTCGCAATGTTCAGATATAAATTGGCCTATCGTGGCTCTGCATACATGTGAGATGACCTTTCTGGAGGAAGGGGCACACTTTGCAGTCAAAGTCAGATAAAAGTTCCGAGGTAATTAAACTTAATCACTGTTGCTAAGAAACGTCGGACAGCCTCAGGCAGACTCAGGAAATTTGCATTTTTTTTTCATGGCACTAGCAAGGAAGGCCATTGGGTATTCATTGGGTATTTTCAGTGAACCTTGTTTCCTTCTATTCATCCATTTCCTTCCTGTCAACCAATTAGACATTTACATTTAGGTTTCTGGGCAGCATGGCAGACTCAGCTGACTGATCCGTGATCTCCATGACATATTTGACCTACTCGGCATTTTTTCCTATTGTTTCGATATCAGAAGCATTGCGTGGGCTAAATCCCGGGACAGTGTAAGGAAAAAAGAGCCAAGGACCAGCAGTAACGTTTTGACAGATGTGGGAAGACACTACATTGTGTTTAGGTATATAAGGCTTTACACGTTTCCTGTGGGACAGATGGCAGTAACACTACATGACCTTCCTCCAAGCATTTTCATTTATAACTAAGGCTTTACATTTTTACACTTGAACCTATTGTTGGATACACAAGCTGTTTTGTGTCTTTTTAACACATACTGCTTCGTGCTAGTAATTTGATCCTCATTACAAAGTGCTGCCTGTCCGATGACTGTTCCTGTTATATAGAGAGCAGGCATTAGAACATAACTGCTCCCTCAGGAAACTCTGGAATAGATCCTGTGATGGGTGCTGGAAAGAGCTGAATCAGCAATCTGCATTAACCTGATCCCCTCAACACTCCACTGCTCACCCCACAGCCTTTCTTTTTTATCTTCCCATCCTTTTCCACTTCATCTCTAATAGTATACCTTTTTATCAAGTCTGGAAACATGAAACAAGAGAACGACTGAGGGGAGTCTTTTAGGAAGGCAAGGGGCTGGTTTTGGAAGCAGCCAGTTAAGTGTTTGTACTGCTTTCAATTTAAATGTATGGAATCGGGATTATTTGTCCCTGATGCAATCCAAGTCATTTAAGATTAGGCACTGACAATATTGAGTCCCAGCCTGATACAACATTAGAGTTATTAAAATCAATGCCGTGTATATGCTAATAATCCGGGTGACTTCAAAGTGCAATAAAATAATATCGTACACTACCCTCCCAAAAAAAATTTCGCCACCTGGATTTAACTAAGCAAATAGGTACGAGCCTCCCATTGGATAATTACTGAATGGGTGATTATGTTTCAGCTGGCAACAAGTTATTTAACCCCAACTGGTGCGATGAGTTGCTTCTCATTTCTTAAACAACCATGTTGAAAGACACATCCAGTGGTCGTGGAAAAGATGTCAGTCCGTTTCAGAAGGGTCAAATCATTGGCATGCATCAATCAGAGAAAACATCTAAGGAGATTGCAGAAAGTACCAAAATGGTTAAGAACTGTCCAACGCATTATTAAAAACTTGAAGGATAGTGTGGACCCATCACCTTCGAGAAAGAAATGTGGCCGGAAAAAAATCCTGAATGATCGTGATCGGCAATCACTTAAATGTTTGGTGAAATCAAATCAAAGAAGGACAACAGTAGAACTCCGGGCTATGTTTAATAGTGAAAGTAAGAGCATTTCCACATGCACAATGCAAAGGAAACTCAAGGGATTGGCCTGAACAGCTGTGTAACCTTAAGAAAACCACTAATCAGTGAAGCTAACCTGGAAAAAGGTTTCAATTTGCTAGGGAGCATAAAGATTGGACTCTGGAGCAATGGAGGAAGGTCATATGGTCTGATGACTCCAGATTTACCCTGTTCCAGAGTGATGGGCACATCAGGGTAAGAAGAGGGGCAGGTGAAGTGATGCACCCATCATGCCTAGTGCCTACTGTACAAGCCTGTGGGGGCAGTGCTATGATCTGGGGTTGCTGCAGTTGGTCAGGTCTGGGTTTAGCAACAGTATGTGTTAACATGGCTGCACTGATTGGTTGATTGGCAGCTGATAAAGTTAAAGTACTCCAACAATAGGTATCAGGAACTGAGTTTCATCAGGAAACCCCTGATTACAATGATTTAAATATGCGAAGCATGCAAAAACTACAATAAAACTACGATCTAACTATATTAAACTATCATCGTAATCAGACTTAAGAATAATTGCAGTTATTAAATAAAAACGTACTAGTTTCTCACGAGTTTAAAGAAAGGCCCTAGAATAATGACTTTTAATATCTAACATTAATTTGAGGGGAAAAAGATCAAAGGATTAGGACTAACAAAGGAGGAATTCAGCTTCAGAACCCCTTCTAATCTGTCATTTCCAACACCAGAACCAACATGATAGAACAAGAACAGAGAGTGCCTACCATGGGTCAGATGCAGCTGTCTCTCAGCAAGTCTTGTGTTTCAGCTCTAGTTTTCTGTCACCATAATCTGTCCTGGCTCAGTTAGGTGGATTTCCTGGTGGTTTCCCACTTTGGATTTAAAACAGGGCGACACAAAGGGAAAATTAAAACAAAAAATGTCCATGAACCTTACACAAAATTGGACAAATGTAGAAATGAGGCAAAACTTGTTGAGTTGATCAGACCTCTCTTTGAATTGTTTGGCAAAATTTAACATTGGTTCTGTTTTTTTTTTGTGTCTCTGAGTCTCAGAACCCATCTCCGCTTGGGAACAGACAACTTCCTTAGGAAGAGATGTCATCAGAGGCTGTTCAGCAAATCAGAATCATAAGAACGCCGTGGGACATTTGCCTGTTTTTTTTGTTTTTTTACATTGGATAGGCAGGTTAACACATTAATCTCAATATAAAGTTGACTAATCATGGATTATTTTAAAATCTGTTTCACATTTCTAAATAATCTAAATAAGATTATACATATTTGAACAACTTTGGCATATAATGACTTTTTGCCTATGTTTTTATGACTTGAGGTCATAAAAACATGAATATTTCGAAGATTGCGGGACGTCATCAGTGTGGGATAAGAGGTTGTTGTGACTAGCTTTAAAAGGTCTAGCATAGACATTTTAAAGTGCCCTGGAAAAAAGCAATTCTTGTAAGTAAAGACTACATTTACTTACAAATTAAGTTTTTTAATGAAATGGGTTGTTCACATCTCCTCCATGTGTAGACAGCCCAACAGCACACAGGCTGCACATTCTAGGAACTTGTACAGACTCAGTGTCTGTCAGTTTACAGTAGAAGTGGGGGAGGAACAATTTTGTTCTGAGAGTCTGAAAATGTTTTTGTACGCTACAACATTTGTTAACATTTGAATACATAAAGCAAGAAGAAAAGAAAGGCAAAACAAATAAAAACTCATTAGAAGGTATTTAGAAGACTTGCTTATATATATTGTTTTTTACAAAATCCATCCATCCATCCATCCATCCATCCATCCATCCATCCCATGGTGCCTATCCCCAGCAATCTACGGGTACACCCTGGACGGGCCCTCAGTCCATCGCAGGGCAATACATTGGACAAACAACCATGCACACACCCATTCACATCTAAGGGCAATTTAGAGAGACCAACAGTTGTGTTTCTGGACTGTTAGAGAAAACCAGAGTACCCAGACAGAACCCACACATGCACGGGGATAACATGCAAACTCCATGCAGGAAGACCCCCGGCTGGGAGTCAAACCCAGGACCTTCTTGCTGCAACAGTGAAACCAACAGCGGTTTCACAAAATAGACTTACTCAAAAAGCGTATGCAACTGTGGCTCAGTAGGAAGAGTAGTCTTCTTGCAATCAGAAGGTTGTGGGTTCAATCCCAGCTTCCTCCTGCCAAGGCACTTAACCTCAAGTTGCCTGCCGATCTGCGTATTGGTGTATGAATGTGTGAGCGTTAGTGAGTGCGATTGGGTGAATGTGGCTCTAGTGTAAAGCGCTTTGAGCGGTCTGTATAACTGGAAAGGCGCTATATAAATTCAGTCCATTTGCAATAGGGTTGGAGGGTTTTGCTGCTATCTTTCAAAGAGCAGAGAGCAATAAATGTGCTTTTAAACATTATTGGGCTTTGCAAACTTTAAATATTAATCACACAAACATATCAACTTAAATGAAAGGTTTTAAAGTTTTCTTTTATGTAAATTCCATCAGAACAAACTTATGCAAATAAATGTAAATAATGTTTGATATTCATGTGGCACAAAATAAAGTTCATTGTATGTCTCTATCTATTATAATTCAATACACGCAGAAAGCAGACACTGAATCTGCTTGTTATTACCCAGCAGAAAGAGTTCCTTAGAGGAAGTGTTTAACCATGCAGAATTACTGGCGCAGGCTCCAAGTCTGAAGCATTCAGCTCTTTGTTTAACTTCACAACCTTAACCAAATGCTGAAATACTCCGAAGGGAGCAATTTGCTTGGAGACTGAATGTGCATGGACTTATGCATGCATGCTCGTGAACATGCATGACACCTGCGGGGTGTAAATCTGTTACCCAGGGGCATGGAGCTTCCCCTTGCTGGCAGCTGGTGGTGAAAAAGAAAAGATGGCAGCCCCCCCCCCCTCCCCTTCCGTACTGTGTTTTTGTGGTCCACCAATGTCCGGGAGTGTCCAGTTTCACTAAATACTCTGTTTATTCACGTTAACAGTGGGAGCTTTGGGGATGCAGCATTAGGCATTCACAGCACAGTGTGTGTTGTGCATAACTTTGTTACTGCATAAATAAAGTAAACTTTTGTATTTCAACACTCCTTATCTGGATGCAGGAGTCACTTTGATAAGATCTACTTTGGAGCCATGTAGTTCAGGGTAATTCCATGGCTGTATTTCTCTACGCTGTTTTAAATCTGCATTTAATGAAGAGCGTATTATTACGGTATGATTTTTGAGCTTGTCTGTTGCTGCACTCTGTAAACCAAGTAATAATATTTTTAATAGCAATACTGTGTTGATTTTAGCAACAAAATTGAAGAAGAAAATTTCTGCACCATTTAAATCTCTTCATCCAAATACATGCATGTGCTCAACCCACCTTTCCTTTTCTCAATAGTTCCTGTCTTACCAATATATTCATAACACCTTATCTTTCTCACATTTTTAAACCTTACAAGCAAACTTCAATCCAATCAGTAAACCAAGTATACCAGCAAGTAACATCTCAGTTCAAATAGAACTGTTCTGTGTTAACCTTAAAAGTTTCTTAAACAATGTTGGTGGACAAACAGCATCATTAAGACCAAGGAACTCATTGGAAGTTAAAAGTTAAGAAGAAGTTGAGAAGAAGTTTAAAGCAGAGACGGGTGTCTTAGACATTTTCGACGCATCCCTGGTCCAACACACCAGAGTCAAATGTCTGAGACATCTGACCTTACGTCCCCAGCATGCAATCAAATTTCCACAAGTCTTGCTAATGATCAGAATTTTTTTAATTAGGTGTGTTAAGACAGGTATGCATCTAAAAGCAGGTATGGATCTGAAAGGTGTTGAACACCAGCAATTGAGGACTGGAGTTTGAGACCCCCGGTTTTACATTAAAGCATAGTAATGTGTTAGAATGACCCAGTCAAAGTCCTAAATCAAATTAATAGTGTGTGGCAGAAAAATGGGCTGGAAATTCTAGATGTGCAAAGCAGGTCAAAACATACTCCAAAAGACTTGCAGCTGTAGTTGCAGCAAAAGGTGGTTCTCCAAAGTATTGACTTAGGAGGGATGAATATTAATACAATCTACACTTTTGAGATTTTTAATGTGTTTGTTTCATTTCACTTAAAAAATGTATTTGCTAATTCCTAATTATTTGGAAAAAACCCAATAAAATTCATAGAGCTTTGTGGATTCAGTGTGACCAAAGTGAAAAGGTTCAAAAGGTTTGAGTGCTTGTAAGGCACTGTAAATGTATAAGAAAGTGCGTTTGACCTCTATTGGTCTCTAACATGTCTGGACTTGTCTCAGAGGTATGTCATGTTTCAGTAGTTCATGCACCAACTATCAACACTCAGTCCAAAAAGGTCTTCAGCCTTAAGCCCATTTACCTCCGCCCTCATCCACTACCAGCTTTACTCTTAGCGTGGGAAAGCCTCTCTGGAATCTCTTTAAGAGATATAGCGGCTCAAATACACAAGTTCCCTCATCTACAGGTACAAACTGCTGCAGATAATTCGGGAATCGCTGTGCATCAGCACACACGAGCCGTTGTTCCTGCACTGGAATTTTGAACCCACAAAAGCACGCTTGCAAGCATCTTTGCTTCTTAGCCAATTTCCTCATCAGCGAGCAGTGAATACACACAGTAAGAGGTGGTAATCAGCACCAATTATCCTCAAAAATGAAGGGAGCTGAGAGGAGCATTCCTCCCTCAGCTTGACAACTGCTCAAGTCAGGCTTCATTAATCTAAATGTATATCTGAAGCAGGGTGGAGAACGCCAAAACCTGGAATTAAGAGGCTTTTAAAGGGCTTGACTTGAAATGATGCTCATTCCTAAATGATATTCTATTATGAGAAAGTGCAACATGGTTTCTGCTGTTTCATAGCAATCACAGATTCATCATAAACATGCCCGTGTCTCTCACGATGGAGCAAATGTAATTAAGTCAGAGTGCACTTTGAGAGCACCAGTCAGAACTTGGCCATGACGTCAACCCTGAGGGCTCTATCTTTTCACTAAAATGCAAAACACTGCCAGTTCTCCCAGAGTGAATTGTTGGAAACACTAAGAGATAAAGCCGCCACTTCTTTTTGCCTGCCACTTAAGAGCAAATGAAGATCAGGTACAAGCTTTGTAGTCTGGAGACTGAGCGCAGGCTGATTATACAAACATTTGTGAAATAATGGGTCGTTTCAATTCGCTAAAGTCCAGTGTGGTATCGTGGTAGGATGCCTCTTTTGCAATAAGCCCAGTTGGAAATTTCCTCACAACTAAATATCTTGCAGTCACAGTCAACAGTTAGTGGTATTATAAGAAAGAGGAAGTGGTTGGGAATGACAGCAACTCAGCCATAAACTGCTAGGCTGAGTAAAATCACAGAGTGGGCTCAGCAGCTGATGAGGCTTTTAGTGCACAACGGACGGCAATTTTCTGCATTGTCAACAGCTACATGTCAGTAGCTCCCAACTTCACATTCACAGCTTGGGTTTGCATGGTCAAACAACTGCATTCAAGCTTTACATCACCAAGTGAAATGCAAAGCCATGGTGTAAAGCACTGGACTCTTGCTGACTGCACTGTGTCAAGTGTAATGTTTGGTGCAGAGGGGATTAGGATGTGGGGCTGTTTTTCTGGAGTTGGACTAGTTTTAGTAAAATAACTCTTAATGTTTCAACCTACCAACACATTATGGACAATTTCCTTCTCCCAACTTAGTGACAGTTAGGGGATGGCTATTTCCTGTTCCAACATGATTGTGCACCAGTGAGTAAAGCAACGTCCATAAAGACATGGATGAGCAAGTTTGGTGTCAAAGAACTTGACTAATCCATGACCTGACAGAACACCTTAGTGGGAGAATAAGAGCAAAGATTGCGAGCTCGGTCATCTCGTCCAACATCAGTGTCTGACCAAGACATTGATGAGCAAATTCTGGAATAATGATAAAACAAATTGCCATAATCACAATCCTGAGCCTTTTGGAAAGCCTTTCCAAGAAGAGTTGAATTTGTTATAGCTGCAAAGGGTGGGGCAATATTATATTAAACCCTATGAATTAACATAAATCAGGGCGGCGGGCTAGCGTGTGGGGTGGTGGGGTTGTGTCCTCTTCTTGGACGCGAGGTCACTGGCATTTGGATCGGCTGAGAGGCGATGGTAGAGCTGAGCTGGATAATGTTTCTCCCTGGGTTATCGTTGCAGTGGTGGTGATTAGGTGTGTTTGTGTGTTTGCGGGGGGCGTGGTGGGGGACGCCTGCCCCGGGTGCTTGCCACTGGCTGAGGACCTCTTGCCGGGTGAGTTTTTCCCATCTTGGTGTGGGGTTGGGGTTTCCGTTGTGGGCCCTGTGTTCGGTGGTGTGTGCCTTGTTGCGCCTGTGAGCGCAGGCTGGGGTAGCGTTGCGTAGGGCCCTTGCCTTGCTGTCACGGGGGTGCTTGGAGCGCAGCTGTGTGTGGAGCCTGCGCTGTGTGGGTGTGGTTTCATCAGCTTTCAGGGATGGAGCTCATGTGGGGTTGTGCCCCTGTGCTGAGGGGAGGGGATCCGTGTCTGGGTTCCGGGGCATGTGTTCGATATCTGTGTCAGGGTTGGGGGTGGCCCTGTGGGGAAATTCATGTTGAGGTTCATATGGAATGGGAGGCTCGTGGGGGGAAGGGGACCACCTCCTGGGCCCGGGGGCTGGTCGCCCCTATGGAGTATAGGCACCTGGGTCTGGGAGTTTAGAGTATGTATGGGGAGTGTGAGTGAGTGTACGACATCCATTGTTGTTTGTCTTCATGTTGGGTGCATGGGTGTGAGTGTTTTTATGTGTACGCATGAGGGTGGGAAAGTGTGATTGTGACTGTGTGTGCCTCTTTTTTGTGTCAGGTTGGGTCTTGGCCTCCCTCTCCTGGATCAGTTTAGGCCACCCATTAAATGTGGGGGCTATTTCCTCCCCGCCACACTACCTGCCGGTGGTTGGTGTCTCTGCCTGCTGGTATACTTGTGGTTTTCAGTGACCGGGGCTGGGTGCTTTGGTTTGTGCCGGCTCACTCCCGGTGGCTGCTTGCTGGGGCCTGGACTCCTGGGTTCTGTTGGGCCTCTGCTTGGGGAGTGATATGTCCTGGGGTCTCGGATCTCTGGGTCCATGGCAGGATCTGCCATACGGGCGTAGACGGCTGCCGGCGGGGCTCGTCGCTGCAGTTCCCTGGGGCTTCTGCACTGTGGCTGCTGGGTGTTTCCCCTGGGACTCTCCCCTGGTCTTCTCTGGGGGGTTGCAGTAGTCCCGGTGATGGTTCTCCTGGGGTTCCTGTGCTCTTGGGAGGCATTTGGATGTCTATGGCTTGAATCTCCTTCGTATCTGTCCTAGGTCCAGGGGGGCAGGTCTGTGGCTCCTCACACTCGTTATTGCATATTTTTATGGAGAAACCTTATATACACAAGCGCTCAGAGGGTAGGAAAATCTGGCAGTGGCAGAAGGAAGATCTTCTCAGCTCCCCTTACTATCTTCTGCAGGGCTCTCTTGTCTGTCAAACTGCAGCTGAAGTACCCTAAACAACCACTTTTGCTATGATTCGTAGGTGCTTGGGGTTTCTTTTTTGTCTGTTTTCTTCATTGCCCTGTTATTAATGTTCTCTAGATGTTGTCATTTTTGTAAATTCCTTTCTCTTAGTTTCTTAGTTTTTTCTTATGTACCTCAGCTCCCACGCCTTCATTCTTCCTCAGCTGCTCCACATCATCCTCTGATTACTCACCGGCTTCCTTATCATTTTCTAAATGTCCCTGAGTATATAAGCTCTTTGGGCCACATTGTCCTCCAGTGGATCCTTCCACACAAATTTTATCTACACAAATCACTGTATTTGTCTCATTATCCATTCAATCTAATAGTGTCTTAGTATAACAAGCCTAACTTATAAATACCATTTAAGTAACAGTTTTGTGAGTGCTTTTTTATAAGTCAACCTTTATTTTTGAACTCTGATTAGCTTTTATAAGCAGCACACAAACAGGACCTACACTCACTGTTGCAAGCAGGATATTAGCAGAGACTAACAATATTGAACCTTAGGAGATTTTATGGAAATTTTGTGCCATTTGGTTTTTATTTTTCAAGCCATTTTGGCTGAATTGAATAAAAACGCCTCCCATTTGCAGATTGCAGTTCTGCTTTAAAATTGTCAACTAAGTTCTTTAAATTAGGTTTATAAAAAAAAAAGGTTTAAAATCCCCAAAATATAATTTATATTTAACCAATTTTTTTTTAAATACTGATCTGTTTGAAGTGGAAAAATGTCATATAATATTTTTACAGCAGTTTCTGAAAAGTGGAGGCTGTTGTCCAAATGTGTTATGATTTTAAAGGACCTCTTAAGGGTCAATACAGTATTTACGATTGGGCTTGGAAATTGCATCATTATATTACACTGATTAAACCTATTTGTTTATTATTTATACGCGGGTAAGAAAGTTTTAAATTTGGCATTAGGTCCAAAATTGGTTAGATTTTGAATCATTAAGCTATCTGGTTAGGCTTAACATAAAAATACTTGGCAAGGATAGGAAAAACTTTGAAGATATGAAGGCATGATTTCTTCTTTTTCTCAAGAGGATGGGTGTTGTGGTCCCTATGCATATTTTGTGAGTCTAGATTTGCCTCCATTAAACCTCAGTACTGCATTTACAGTATATTTGGGTATATTTGGGAATAAATTTCACATGTAAAGTGTGGAGGTGCAAAAGTACACACATACACAGTCACAAACAGACACTGAAGAGAATAAACCACATCATATTTTTGTTCGGTGCGATTTTTTGCCCTGTCTTTTTCCATCCAACTCTCACTGAATAACTTAAACAGCCATAGTTTGAGTTTAGGTAATTCATCACTATGCCCGCTAACCACCCACGTGGCATGATTTCACCAGAAAAAAGGCAACGCCTAGTTTTGGCTAAGCTGAAATTACATGGTTGATTTTGGTTCAGAGAAACAAACTTGCATGAACTTTTATTTATGAAAATCTGATAGATGGTTTGGAGTTTTAAATTTGTTGCAGTTCAGCCTCCGCCCTTTCTCCCGCTATCTGTAAAATATTACTGATTTAGTTTTGAGTTTTGCTTTATGTTATATTCTGGTGGATGTTTTAGAATACCTGTTTTGAAAGTTCTTATTGTACTGTATGTTGTGGCAACAGGAACAACATTTTTACCCACCTAACTTCTTGGCAGCACGGCAGAAACAGACAGCTGCATCCGGTGAAAAATGGGGAAGGAAATGGAGATTAAATATTAAGAAGTTATGCATCAGAAATTTGATCAAGCTTAAAATGCAGTTTGTAATGTTCCTGGATAGAGTTCAGTTAACTTCAGTTAAAGGGCAAACAAGGTCCTGCTCTCAAGATCCTTAGTACATAAAACACCGCATGCACAATACAAATTTCCATTATCTTACTAATATCTTTATGCACTCTCCATATTCTGTCGTTTTCTTTAGACTGATAAGTACTGACAAGACCTCGAATGAAAAAGGGAGGGTTTGGGCAGAGTCACCGTTGTTTAGGCTAAGCCATCATTTGGGACACATGTAATGAGAGTCTGAAAAAATCTGTTTATGCCATGACTACTAATTTACCACCGGGTGACACAGGCTGCATATACTCCTCTGCATAGCTGTGTGGTCAGGCTGACAGAGAAGCCCACACCCCAGCTCACACACAGAGACAAGGATCCCATAGATAGAGTTTAGTGGATTTTTGTGTTTAATTGTGCGTGTATTTGGCAGTTGAGAGCTCTGTGGAAATGTCCAGCGGGTGAGAGGCTTTTCCAGTCTGACCCAAAGGCAGCCAGTGCCCCACATACAGAGTCCCTGAGGAAGGAAACAACAAGCAGACTCACTCACTGATCTTCTGTGGATATTTAATACGCTGCCGACCATGTTGTCCCATTGGTCACGCTTTTAGGTTGTTCGATACATTTCAAGCCCTTTCCGGTGAAAAGCAAAATAAGTTAATGGTCTATCACCTTTGTTGTATAAGCATTTCAGAAAGTACTCCTGTGGAAATGGCACTCAAGTAAGTGAATTAAGCAAGAGGATTCAGTCATGAGAACATTAATAAAATTATACATACTTTGTAAGAATGTGTCGCTTTCAGTTTTTTGCAAATCCAACAAAAACATCCGCCTTATTCGGTCTATTTTAAGTTCTGTGAATGTGCATTTTGCATTCCACCAACGGTCAAACATTTAAAAATTATCAGATATTTAGGATGGAAATGCTGTGTCCTTTTCAATTAAAAACTTAAACATTTTCTAGGTCAAAAAGATCCCAATTACTAGTATTATCAGTTATTTTGCGAACCAGGTCTTGGGTCAAACTTACACCAATTCAGCCTTGGGTTGATTTAGCACAACAGGGTTAGCTTGAGGCTAATCCCGAGTTGTGTTTTTCATCCACAAATCAGGTTAAAGTGACCCGTCTAATAATAAGGCTACCAAAGAGTGAGGTAAAAAGAGTAACATATAACTTGGATACTAAAGAAATATTTTAGTTATTTTGTGAATGTTTTTATTTATTATTTTGAGTTTAATTCACCATTAAAACTCATTTGATTAAATTACATTAAATGAAACATGTTTCTGCATAATCATTCCCTGTTTATGTTGACTTTATGACCAACTGTTTGGTCAAAGTGTGAATGTTTAAGCTTGCTAGCACTAGCTTGAGCTAACCACTTAGCAGGGAAAAGGCTAATGTTATCTTAAGAGAACTCAGTTTTTTTTCTTTACTGTGAACTAAAGTCATTAGCACATTCATTGAACATGAGCATTTGTATATGGCATAACTGTATAAAATATAATTTCTTTGCCATAGAGGACGTTCAGTGAAGTGTGGTCAGTTTGTTGTATAGCTCAAAATGAAAGACTGTGAAGAATAACGAGGATCCTTCATTTCTTCTCTCTAACTCAATTAACTGGATGTAATTTTTTTTTTCAATGTTTGGTTGAAACTGCCCAACTTCTGTCCCAACAACTGATAAAGTAGGGACCTATACGTTATGTAATGTCACAAATATGATGCAGTCAATACCTGAAAGAGATTTGGACTAAACCAGGCTTTCTGAGGGTTCTGGTTTCATTTTTGTGGTTAATGAGTAAAAAAAAAGGCTTTCATTTCCTCTGTCTCATATTTGGATCAATAAAATCCAGACTTTACTGTCAGTCTCTTTCCCTGGTTTGTTTTGTTTCAAAAGAGGCTGACTTTTTTTTATTGGCCCTCATGGCATTTATGCCCTTCGAAGCAACCATTGTAACCCCATCTGACATTAAATCAATGAACTGTATTATTGTGCACACATGTGACTCGTTGGTGAAACTGTTGTATTTGTGTAGATTTATATCAGATTTTAAAGGCTGATAACTTAAACAGTTTTAGCTCATACTTGAACCACCTACTTGCTTGATTTGGCTAGAAATTTTACCCTAATTACTTATCAGTCTGCAGTTCTATTGCATATTTTTGTAAAAAAACTGTCACATTTTAGTTCATACACTCAACAATGACTAATTTTCCTATGTATCGAATGTGAGAGAAATACCTGCATTCTGTATATCAGCCATGAGAAGTTGCTAAAAGAAAACCTAAAGAAATTGTCATGAATATGTTAAAGCTTTAATTTAGATCACTTTGAGAAAAAAATCCAATGTATGCATACTACTAATATGCAGGAGAAATCTATCATACTTATATGATATATTCGTTAGATATTATTTGTTTATTTCTGACCATTTAAAGTATTTTAGATCAATGAAGCCCAGATCGATACTACTTCTACTTTTGGGATTGAAACTAATTGCAACAATTTTTTGTGGTTGGTTGTCACTGGTAGAGAGAGCGAATTAACTGATTTCTTGTGCCGCCCTACTTTTTTAGCTGCTCTCATGTAAACAGTAAAGATTAAGACACACAGATTATTGTGTGACAAACAGCTTTGTCTCAGCTGTGAGACCGCAGAAGTGTGAATGAAGTCATAGCACTTTTTCTGAAAAAAGACATTAAGTATTACCTGATTGTGGTCAGGTTTTGTGGGTTGACCATTGTTTCAGTCTTTTGGAGTACTCAGTGACATCTGTCGAGAGTTTGGACGCATGGCCCACAGCTGCGCAGTAAGTTCAGTAGATCTGTTGTCATATTTAAGCTTAAACCACTGCCATGTTTTAATCAGCCCACTTCAAAGCTTGAAATATGACTTTATTTTTGTTACACTGAGGTGGTGTGGGCCATGCGTCCAAACTCTTGTCAGATGTTCCTGAGTAATCTAAAACTTTATCAAACCGTGCAGACATTGCAGAAACCGATTGCGCAGTTTGCAGAAATGAGCGCACAGTTTAGTAATCCATGCGCACAGATTGCAAAACATATCGCACAGTTTAGTAATCCGTGTGCACAGATTGCAAAACTGAACGCAGTTTAGTACAGCGTGAGCACGGATTTTTTTTACCCGCTGATGCTTGACGGGCTGTGTACATTCCAGCACATGGAAAAAGTTATTTTTTAAAACTTCCAAGTGAACAATTTTCTTTGACCTTCAATTGTTTGACAAATGTGAAATGTGCGGTTCCAATACCAGGAAGCAATCATGTTCGCATCTATTAGAAAGACCAGCTTCAGCCCTGCCTGGCTTCCTCAAGGAAAGGCGGCATTTGGGCTGGAAACAAAGGGGGTAACGACTGATTGACAGGTTTAGCAGCCACAGAGTGTGCTGAACAAATACTCCACCTTTACTGAAAATCTCTAAGTTTAGCCTTTGATTCTTTGATTTTAGGCCTGAGAAATCCAATTGAATCAGTGGCAGACCCTCTGCTGTGGAGATATTTTAATCCAGCACACCTGGGAGTATACGGATCAGAATCCCTGGATTTAATGGGGTGGAGCGCATATATATGTGTGTGTGTTTGAAGGCATTGAAAGGACTTACAAGAACTGAGCCTTGACTCTGAAGAATGCGTGGTCCTATAAAATATTATTAGAAGGTGTGAACCCTTATTCCTGTGCCATATCTGTAATGCTTTCAGTGACGACTTCTGTCAGACTTTGAGGATTTAACAAGATGATACAGATCTCTGTACTGTGCTGGTTCCAAACACAGGAGTGGTTTCGGGTGGAGTTTCACTCTTCAGGATAATCTTAAGTATGAGATTACATCATCACCTCGTCATGTTGGTACAATCTCTTTTTCCATTGTGTCAGTAATATTTCCATCAGTCCCCGTTAGCCTAATTTTGAGTTTAGTAGCACATTTTAGTTCCAATAGGTTAGGCTTCATGGCATCCTTCAACAAGACAGCACCTTTATAAGATAGAAACCTAAATCACCACCAGCCTTATTCGCCTGTTCCAGAATTTAGGGATCAAAGTATATAACTACTACTTATCAATTACAGATTTTTTAAAAATAATTTCCTGTTCGAAATATGTTCCCTCTTGATTTATCTTTTCAATAAGAGAGCATGAGATAGGAAATTCCTTCCTCGTTAACACCTGCTGGTGATGGATGGATATTTGTCAGTATGATTACCGAAATAGACGTCAACAGTATGTGGCATACTGGATGGTGCAGCACTGCCCTCTACATGCTTATTGCTCAGATTACAGATTCTCCTCCCTGTCTTTTAACTGTTAAAGTATTTTCTAAATGATTTACTTTGCAATAAAATATGTTTCTGATAGTTAATCATTAACTTGTGTCACACGCTGTCATTGAAGATACACCTAAATTTGTGAAGTTAAAACAAATTAAAGTAGGACTCAAACATCTCTAGAAGTCTGCTGTATATGTGTTGAGGTTGATTGGTATTGAATGACACTTATTAAAATGTTTGCAATGTACAGCATTATTTAACTAAAAATAATTGTTGTCCTTGTGGACAGTTGTCATCAAATCACATATTTATTTAAAAAACAGAAATCAAAAAGGCTTCTCTGGGTCATTGCAGCATACATAGTTAACCAAACACTAGAGCTCCTAAAATTGCATTTTACCTAAGTGTAATATTTCACTAAATAATTATAATATTATGCAGTTTGTTTGCAACAAAGTCAGAAGGGAAACATCATTTATATTAAAAAATAGAAAAAATGAGTTATGTATATGTGTTTCACTTAGGGATCATAATAAGTTGACACTCTTACTGATCTATTGAAAAATAAAGTTCTTTTCGTTCTGTCTTGTTTATGTGAACTATACCTCTGCTTACAGGCAGACTCACCAGCAGGTGTCATGCTCTCTCATAAAGTGAATTAGAGTTCAGATTTTCAGCAAAGGCACAGTTCACAATTGCTCTACAGTATTTAACCCAAAGCTATAAAATGACATCAAAGTTAAGGAAACAAGAGACACATTTTGCCGTGGTATCTTTAGTGAGGATGCTTGTGTATTTTTCACCTGACATCAAGTATGGCACATCTAATATTTCATATGTTCATCCATTATAATTTCTTGCCCTGCAACTTCCTTGTTTGATCATGAGGTAAAGGTCTGGTGCTGTAGTAAATCCCAACCTATACTAACATTCACTCTGAATGTGCAGGAGTACACAAGACAGAGCCTATTTTGAGCTGAGACTGCAAAACAACTGGGTCAGTTTAGAAATGTCATGTCAGCCATTCTTATCTCTGGTTTTTTAAACAAAGTGAAGCAATGTAAAACAAAAGGCTTAAACATATTTTAAGTAGCCTTGTTATTCTTCCTATTTTAAAACTTATTTCAAAGATAAAGACCAATTTTACATACATTTGGATTGTGGTACAGTGTCACTTTGTGAGCTATTTGTGTCCAAAACTTTGACTTTTTTGGGCTGTTTTGGATCAAAATGAGGTCCAAATGGATGTATTTGGGTTTAAACAACAACCGCAACTAAACATATCCTGCTGTGCTTTTTAATTTGGACTCATTTGTATTTGTGCCGACCAACTATCCAAAGCTGCCCTGGGCCAAAAGTAGACTACCCTCATGCATTTCAACTAGAATCCTAATTTTGTTTTTATTACCAAGCTGATAGCTATTCTGATATATATATATATATTATATATATATATATATATATATATATATATATATATATATATATACTGTATGTATGTATGTATGTATGTATGTATGTATGTATATATATATATATATATATATAGATAGAAAATGACTGACTGACTGACTGACTATATATTATATTGCAGATGTAATTTTCTCGAAAAAAAAAAGCAGGTCACAGACATGATACAAAACTACAGTCATTCTACACTCACCGGCCACTTTATTAGGTAATCCTGTCCAACTGTTCGTTAACGCAAATTTCTAATCAGCCAATCACGTGGCAGCAACTCAATCCATTTAGGCATGTAGACATGGTCAAGAAGATCTGCTGCAATTCAAACCAAGCATCACAATGGGGAAGAAAGGTGATTTAAGTAATTTTGAATGTGGCATGGTTGTTTGTGCCAGACGGGCTGGTCTGAATATTTCAGAAACTACTGATCTACTGAGATTTTCACGCACTACCATCTCTAGGGGTTACAGAGAATGGTCAGAAAAAGAGAAAATATCCACTGAGCGGCAGTTCTGTGGGTGCAAATGCCTTGTTGATGCAAGAGGTCAGAGGAGAATGACCAGACAGGTTCGAGCTGATAGAAAGGCAACAGTAACTCAAATAACCACTCGTTACAACCAAGGTATGCAGAGGAGCACCTCTGAACACACAACACGTCGAACCTTGAGGCGGATGGGCTACAGCAGCAGAAGACCACACCGGGTTCCACTCCTGTCAGCTAAGAACAGGAAACTGAGGCTACAATTCGCACAGGCTCTCCAAAATTGGACAATAGAAGATTGAAAAAATGTTGCCTGGTCTGATGAGTCTCGATTTCAGCTGCGACATTCGGATGGTAGGGTCAGAATTTGGCATCAACAACATGAAAGCATGGATCCATCCTGCCTTGTATCAACGATTCAGGCTGGTGGTGGTGGTGTGATGGTGTGGGGGATATTTTCTTGGCACACTTTGGGCCCCTTAGTACCAATTGAGCATTGTGTCAACGCCACAGCCTACCTGAGTATTGTTGCTGACCATCTCCATCCCTTTATGACCACAGTGTACCCATCTTCTGATGGTTACTTCCAGCAGGATAACGCACCATGTCATAAAGCACGAATCATCTCAGACTGGTTTCTTGAACATGACAATGAGTTCACTGTACTCAAATGGTCTCCACAGTCACCAGATCTCAATCCAATAGAGCACCTTTGGGATGTGGTGGAATGTGAGATTCGCATCATGGATGTGCAGCCGACAAATCTGCAGCATCTGTGTGATGCTATCATGTCAATATGGACCAAACTCTCTGAGGAATGTTTCCAGTACCTTGTTGAATCTATGCCACGAAGGATTAAGGCAGTTCTGAAGGCAAAAGGGGGTCCAACCCAGTACTAGCAAGGTGTACCTAATAAAGTGGCCGGTGAGTGTAAATGGCAACTTTCTGGCTTTAAGAAACGCTAAAAGAAATCAAGAAATAACATTGTGGTAGTTTGCTTGAGCTAAAAAAGTGAAAGTTACTGACCTTTAGTGTTTCTTAAAGCCAGAATGTTGCCACTTAGATTGACTGTAGTTATAAAATTGTTACGGAAAGTACATCCTCGGAGACTGGTGATTCCATAATTTTTGGCAGAGTGTATGTGTGTGTGAATGTATTTTGCTGCATGTTTTATCCATAATTATTATTTTTCCCATTTTAATAGCAATCAGTAATTTCACTTTGACCTATGTGACATCCAGCTGATCCAATCATATGATTATTTTGATGTCTATATAACTTCTCGTTGTTTTTCACTTTAGGGTTTTGTCACTCTGTGCTCTAAAATGATCTTGTGTTTATGTTCCTGCCATAAATAAAGTAGTTTTGAATAATTACTGGCAAAACACGTTCTTGCTGTTCGCCTTAGATTAGATTGTCGTACTGCCAAACAACTGCAGGTGGAAATAAATAT
The DNA here is from genome assembly GCA_036173005.1 of Crenichthys baileyi. Classification (NCBI taxonomy): domain Eukaryota; kingdom Metazoa; phylum Chordata; class Actinopteri; order Cyprinodontiformes; family Goodeidae; genus Crenichthys; species Crenichthys baileyi. The sequence goes on from JAHHUM010001464.1 coordinate 755,261, forward strand.
AACAGCGTAGAAGAGCTTCCTGTTCCATCGCGTCACAAATCCACCTTCTGACACCTGATTGGCTGTAATCCTCCAATGACAACCTGCTCTGGCTCCGCCCACCACATCACTGGCATGGCGGCGTACGAAGCAGGAATTCCGTCTATGTGATGACTGTCCCGTAGCAACGCAGAGCTGTTGCCCAGCGACCAGCGGTGATCCCGTAGTTCAGCTAGCCAGCTGTGAGCCGCTCGGCAGAAGCATATCACCCCACAGCTGTTGTCTGCCCCTCCTGGCTTGTGTCAGACCTCACAGACTTTGGATGAAGTGTCAATACCCTGATGCTCACAGTTGGACCTGTGCCTTTTCTCCACCCGAGGGTCGAACAAACGAACTAGCATAGCGCAGTGCTCTCGACCAGCCTCAGAAACAGGAAGATGGATCTGTTCGGGATGTTGTACTTGGACGAACTGTCCCACGGACTGGCAAACTTGTCCATGTTTCCTTACTTTGATATGGCGCATTATATCGTGTCAGTGATGGCTCTGAGGGAGCAGCCAGGTGAGTGGAAAGTTCGAGTAGCTGCATAATTTACAAGTTTATGGTTGGGAACTTCTGAGCAGCAGTTTGTCGTTGTTTGAACATGAAAAGTTAAGGTGTTGCAACACTTTGTACTTGCTACAGTGCTGCAACTAGATCCTAAGCGAACACCATGGGTTTTGTGACAGTTAAAAATGCATTGCATAAGTTAAAGAATAACTTATCATTTTAACTTTTTACGGACATAAAATTGTATTATGACATCTTGTGGCATTTATTGTGATAACAAGAAAAGTGATAACTATTTACAACTTCTTTGCAGTCATTGTTTATTTGTAACTGTTTGGCTGTGACTGCATGTCTAAGCAATCATAGCCCCACAAACATAATGATCTTAAAAAAACCTACCCATTTTTAAATAGGATTCTTCAGAATACTAGTTACATAAAGAAGTCTGATTTGTATAATTTAACTGCACACAGTTACTGCATTTAATCATATTTTGCAGTTTATTGATGTTTTTTAAAGGTCTCATGTAACAGTGGCGAAAATAATTCTGACAATACAGTCAGCTTTTGGGATTTTCAAACATCATCAATTTGAAATTTATTGTTCTCATGATAAATCCAAATTCTTATCATAAATGTGTCATGATAACGATAAGTGATATGATAAATTCCCATCCTTAGTGCCTAAAATATTACAGCCTACAAAATATTGTATCCTTGGAGTCCTTTGCAATTGCAACATTGCACACATTTGTTTGGCTGACATCTGCGATGCTATATACTGTGCAGCTTGACTGAAGAACGAGTATATTCTAACTTGAAAACAAAAGGGCATTCATCTTCATCATATAGTTAAATACTAAAATAAAAACTATAAATTATTTACAGCTTTTGATGGAATCCAGATGGTGCACCAACTATTTCACCATCTGCTCACATATCCGAAAAGTAGATTTATTTATTGGTTAAAAACATTACCTAACAACAGACCATTAGGCTGACTTAAAACATTCCCTCATCTTCAGGTAAATCATACATAGCTGCTCATGAACAGCAATAAAAAAGATTATAATGCATGATTTTCTGGGTTTCTTTATGTTAGCATTTAGAATTCTCGAAATTTTTAAACGCAAATAAAAAGTTGCTTCTGAGGAGACGGTATAGCAAGTAGCGTAATCACCAGTGAATCGATTGAAGAAAAATTTTAGCGGCAGGCTCGATGATAGTAACATACCTAATTTCATCTAACGTCTGTTATTGATAATTAGGAAAAAAGTCATTTTGTGTTAGTTATTAAAGTTATTAAATAAGTGGTGGTGTATACAGGGGTACTTTGAATCAATTATATTTGATTCGATTCAAGAGTACTTTATTTATTCCAAAGGAAAACTAATTCCTACGTCATACTGTCTTAATTCATCTCTTTTTTTCCCCATCTTTGCACTGTCCCTATCACTCTCCATGAGGTTTACCATCGCAGCCACTATACTCTGTGTCAGCTTGTGGGCACCAAGTCAATGCAACAAACGAATTATATTATTGTTATGCACAGCTTAAATGCAGGGAACTCCAAAAACTGCATCCAATCAGTCCTTTGTGATTATGATATTGTATGTTAATTTTGGGATGACTGTGATATTTTATTTATTTAATTGCCTAAAACATTCCAGTTTTTAAATGCAACTACTCTTCGGCAGTTGGGTTCATAACTTGAAGAGTGATAGATGTAGTAGAAAAATGTGTTAGAAATAAGTCTTTCATTTAGTCTTGAGTGTAAATATAACGGTATTGTCTTGTCAGGTTAATGCAATAACTTTGCTGTAAAGTGAGATTTAGGCCTAGTTCACGCGAAGATGAAAATGGTATTGTCAAAAACAATTTAGAAAAAAACGCTCGTCCACACGAGTGCATGAAGCACCACTGAAAATGCTGTAGTCTGTATGCCAGGCCAATTGGTGGCGCTATGACACCGCCATAGAAACACACCAAAAAATAATGGACAAAAACACCGCACAGACATCTCATGTGAGTTACACGCAGCAACATGGCGGCAAAGAGGCACATGCGGGTTGGAGCTACGACGTCAGCGTTTCAGAAAAGATGCGTTTTGCATGTTCACACGAAAACACGGAACCAGAGATTTGAAAAATTTCCACTCTGGGACCTACTTCTTTTTTGGTCATCTAAAACGCCAGACTTGTGCCGACGCAACGCCTAATCGACAAAACACCTTTGCTGATACACCTAAGCTTGTCTCTGTGTAGAAAATAGAAAAAAACATAAGAAATTCTAAATGTGCTGCCCTTTTCAATAATCTTTTCAACTCAAAGATGAGGTTGGGCCACTTTTCATTATTAGGGAGTTGTCGTTTTTGTTTTGGTTTTTTGTTTTGCAACTCAACGGTTGGTTTAATGAGTGTGTTAAACCCCGTAACGCCTGGGGTATCTCAGATAAGAATGCCTTGCTCCAAATTTATGAACCCACCCAGCTGGTTTGTCAGCTTTATAGTTTTTTTTCCTTTAGTCTCTAATACTACTGAGGCATCAGTGCATCTTCTGTGTTCATTTAAAGTTGGAATTCTTACAGCTCTGCTGACACAGTGCCGGTTAAGAAAGGAAAATTAATCATGTTTAGGAGTGCAGCACAGGAAGCATGCACACATTGAGCAGCCTTCACAGAAACCATTATGCTGCACTTGCAGGTTTATCAGTTACCACTGCATAGTGGAACTGTGTTGCAGCTTCCTTAGCTTTTCTAAGATGTGACGACTAAATGTTCAGCGTGAGTTCAGATAAGATCTGTTCAGATGATCTGATTAGTGCTCCTTTTCTGTGAAGTTGTCATCAAATCTATATGCTGAACAATGGATCTATTTTTCAAACTTATAAACTTTATCCACATGACAGTGCAGGGCTGCTCAAGGTATTAGTGGTTTATATTCATGTCTCAGATCAAGGTTTCTGGTTTCAGTTTCAGTGTAAGCAGTTCTGTGTGGGGGCAATATACCTGGCATTTACATCCTCGCACTATGGTTATGTACACCTGTTCAGAGGTTCTGGTGCCGGATATGTGTAGACTTATCAAAGTATCTGAGATTTAATATTTCACCTTCCCCTTCAGTTTGCTTGTTGGGCAACTTGGATGATGTCACCATGGAGACAAAGTCAGTTCACATGGTTCTCACTGCCTTTTGTATCGCTAAGAAAACCATCCTCATTAAATGAAAAAATAAAAATGTTCTTAGTATTAACCAGTATGGAAACCTTTTCTTGGATTACATACGTCTGGAGACAGCCCCTGCCTCCACATCAGGTCAACATCTCTGGGCTCCTTTGATCGGCTCCATTACCTAGTGGGGGTGGGGGACCTTTGGCCATGTCCAGTGGGGCGTTGTTGCTGATATGGAGGGTGTCTGGGTTTGGGGTATCTGGGGTGTCCCTGGGTTGGGGTCACTGTGGAGTCTGGTGCCAGGGGCTGTGGCCCCCACTGGGGTGGGGTTTGGTGGCTCTATCGTTTTTGCTTGGCTGGCCTGGATGTTGCTGCGATCCGGTGCTGGGCAAGGGAACATCGGGTACTGGGTGGCTCTAGCATTGGTTTGGGGGTGGTTGGGCATGTTGGTCGTGTGCCCTCATTTGTGTAGCATATTGTTGTGCTGGGTGGCTGGTCTGCTCTTTTTTTGGAGTGGGGCCATGCTCTTGATCATTGCTGTGCACTTCCGGCTTCCCCCTCCGGTCGGGGGACTGGGTATCAGGGCTGTTTGAGGGTTTGGGCGGTTCCTGGGGGGCTGGCGGTGTTGGTCCCAGTTTTCGGTTGGTTTTTGGGGCCCGGTGCCTGTCCCTAGCCTTGGGCTCGGTGGATGTGCCAGTGCCTCCCTCCTTTGTTGGAACTCAGCAAACGGGGGTGCCAGTTTGGGTCAGCCGGGGAGCTGGCTCCCTGGGAGAGCATTTTGCCCCCCAGTTTTTCTCTCCCCATTCCCGGACACCTCCCTCCGCCCGCTCCATCACACTAGAGTGTGAGTGAGTGTACGGCATCCATGTGTGGGTGTTTTTATGTGTACGCATGAGGGTGGGAATGTGTGATTGTGATTAGTGATGGGTACTGAATTCGATGCTTTTATAGGTACCGACTGAATTCTGTCACTACTACCTAGTACCCATTCACATAAATTCAAACAGTACTCATCATCGTGACACTGAGGGAGTGGAAGAATGGGCGATTTTCCATGCTGGCAGGAGGAGACATTGCACACACAAGAGCGTAATGACGTCAGTAGCCTCTGCTACAGTCAACATAGCAAGGATGGCTGATAGAAAGTGCTGGAAAGTATGGCTCCACTTTTCAAAATGCGATGCAGATTACCCTCGCTGCAATATTTGTGACGCGAAGTGCAAGGCCAGCAGTGGGAGTACTTCTAATCTAAGGAAGCACCTGGTTAAGCACAAGATTTTTGTCAAGGCTGAAGAATGCACTAAAGCTACAACTCCTGCATTAGGCACCGTTAGCATGTCTGCATCCGATAGGGACTCGTCGTCTGTAACCAGGAACAAGGGACAAGAAATGTTTGAAACAACTGCGATGTTACAATACAAACAGTTGGATGTCGATTTAATTATTCGTTAAAGTTTATATATTGAGAAGTAAATATGTTAAATTGAAGAATTTTCAGATTTTATTATTAAACAAATGAACATTTATTACCACATAAACACACACAAAAGTACCAAAAACTGGTACCTTTGAGTACTGATGCCCAAGTTCCGGACATCAGTACCATAGCGGTTCAAATGTGAACTGTACCCATCCCTAACTGTGACTGTGCACCTGTTTTTGTGTCAGGTTGGGTCTTGGGCTGCTCCCTCTCCTGGATCAGCTACGGCCCCCATCTAACGTGGGGCCTATTTCCTCCCCGCCACACTTCCTGCCAGTGGTTGGTGTCTCTGCCCACTGGTGTAGTGGTGCTTTGGTGTGTGCCGGCTTACTCCCGGTGGCTGGTTGCCGGGGCTTGTGTCCCATGGCTCGGTTGGGCCTCTGCTTGGGGAGTAATGTGCCCCGGGTTCTCGGGTCTCTGTGTCCATGGCTGAATCTGCTCCGGCGTAGATGGCTGCTGTCGGGGCCTGTGGGTTCGTCGCTGCAGCTCCCTGGGGCTTATGCACTGCTGGTAGTCCCGGCTGTGGTCCTCCCGGGGTTCCCGTGCTCCGGGAGGATCTCCTCCGTGTCTGACTCGGGTTCAGGGGGGCAGGTCTTTGGCTCCTCACACTCGCTATTGCATATTTTTAAGGAGAAACCTTATTTACAAAAGTGCGCTCACACGAACACCCACAGGTGTATATATTCAGGTGTTAACAGATACACAGATATTATATATTCAGCCATAGTTACCACTAATTACATCTTGCATTCATTAGTACTGTGCACTTTTCGGTAACAATGCTGTTATATGTTTCTGCAGGTGTTATATTGTAATCTTCATCCTTCTTTCTCTCCTGAATTCTTTTCTCCTTCTCTCCCTTTGACCTTTTTGCCCAACCTCTCTCTCTTTATTGCTTCTTTATTACAATTCTGAGCACTACTCTGCTGGACAGGACATGTTTAAAAAAAAAACAACATATTTAAAAGGGTGCACATAATTTCTTACCCTAATTGCTTTAGGTGAGAAGTCTAAATTTGAATTACCATATGTACAGATGTGCAATTTTTTGGACTTTAATGCCCACGGATATTTGTAAACATATTGCCATTATTACTGTTTTATTGGCTAGTAAGGTTCCTTTTTTATAGAAAGCAGTATTTATTAGAAATTCTGCTCCACCACTGCCAGATCTTCTGATGACGATCACATTGTTCTGCTTTGAATCATGCATTGGAATAAATGATACCAAAACGTTACTTCAAATCCTGGTTGTGTTAATAGTAAAGACCCTTTTTGATGAAGATACATTTAAAAAGAAGGAAAAAGAAAGAACCTAATCCTATTTAAGTGTTTAAACAAGGCTTGTTCAATAGTTTTGCCAAGCTCAAACAAAAAGGAAACCCTCTTAGCAAGATGACTTTAAAATAAACCTTGAACCAAAGTCGGGCCCTGTGCCATGGTTTGTTTCTGTTGTGGCTATAGTGACAGGTGGACTTCTAATTGCTCCAGTATTTGACTTTCAGCACACAAACATTCAAGAACGCAGACTGAGCCCTTTGTAGTCCTGCTGCTGCGAATCTATTTCTGAACTTGCCTTGCAAAGCATCTGAGCTGCCGTGACATTTTAACCCATTGTCCTCAGCTCCTGGCATCAGGCCGTCTGAAAGTGGTGGGAAGATAAGCGTGTAGAAACATAAGCAAACAAATCGCATGCGGCGCCTCTGGGAAGTGCGCTTGTATATGTGTGTTCAGTGATTTCTAGGGGAAAAATGTCTAAAAAACTGACCTGATTTAACAGTAAGTATGATCTCTGCAATAGTTGGATTTGGTTTTCAGATTTTAAGCTTCTTCTTTTCCTTAAAAGGAATGGAATGCTATAAACCATTCAGCCCTTTCTTTCTGTCCTCTTTCCTGCCTTAAATCGCCTTCTTTGTCCTTTTCAGGCTTTCATTTAGGGTCCAATAATATGTAGTTCAGACTTTCAGTAACATTAAGAGGAAGAAAATCATTATTTAAAGTTATACAGGACATTCTATTAGACACAAATGCTCAAACGTTTTCTCAAAAAGAGCTTGAGTTCATTTAAGTCTTTATCTCATTAAAGAGTTATTTTAAACTCAAACCCTGCACACACTGCAACACGTGGATGGTTTAGGAGGCAGCTGGAGGAGACATGAAGGAGCAACAGTAGTTATTTGTCTGTCAGTGGGTTTTGCTTCAAGCTAGAAATAGAGAAAATATCTCTTTTTTTTTTAAATCCAGTAATGACTGGAAAGACTGTCCACAGAGAAAAGAGGAGGGAGACCTTAGGTAGGCCTTGGAAATCAAGCTCAGGGACGGTCTGATCATGTTAGAGTGAAGGAAGACAGATGAATAAAGATCAATCAGTTTGGACTGATGTTAGGACTGGAGGAGGGAGCTCCTGTTTGCAGGCTTCAGTGCAGATTGGGTATGTGTAGTTTAGAGATGCGCTCCTGTTGATAATTCATTATAGTGTCCCTTCTTTGAATTGAGAGGTACAGATCCTGGGTGATAAATATTGGACTTGGCAAGAGTATTTACGCCGCAGGAACCTTTTCACATTTTGTCATAATACAATCACAAACATCAATGGACTTTTAGTGGTAGACCAACACAAAGTAGTGCATAATTGTAAGGAGAACAGAAGTAGATACATGGGTTTAAACATTTTTCCAAATAAAAGTCTGAAAAATGTGGTGTGAAACAGTACGAAAATTATGGTAAAATAAATTTGTACTGGTTCTTAATTGGATTCATATCTGGGCTTTGACTAGGCCATTCTAGCCAATTAATGTACTTTAAACTATTGCACAGTAACTCTGGCTGTGGTTTAAGGTCATGGTCTTGCTGGATGGTGAAACTTTCTCCAATTTTTTATTCTAACTAGCTTTCCTGTATCTGCTAAAGACAGACATCTCCATAGCATAATGCTGCCACCACCATGTTTTAGAGTGAGATGGTGTGTTCAAAGTTATGTGCAATGTTGCCGTTTTTACCACACAGTGCCTTGCATGTCAGCCGAAAAGTTTTCATTTTGGTCTGATCTCACCAGAGGTTTGTTTGTTTTTTCCACTTTTGGCTTTTCTCAGATGGTGGCAATTATATTGTTTTAATGTTTTAATGACAGCTCTATTATTGGACAGAAAGCAACCATTAGATGATTTAAATTCTCTCAACGATTGAGGAAAAGAAACAAGAGTTAATTTTGTCTCCTCTTTCCAGCCAAGGAAAAAGACAACGCAACTAGGGGAAGAATTTCATGGTGCAGCAGCAGTATGGTTGGCCTGGTTACTCTCATTTGCCTTGTAAATGTGTTTCCTATAAAGCAAAAGAGATGATATGCTAAAGGTGTACCAGCTCATCAGAGCTCTTGAGTTTACTCCAGCTGAAAATATGAACAGAGTTGTTGTATTATGTTCTCTGTCTTGAATTGATCCTGCTGCACCCTGCAGTTTTAGCGCTAAATGTGATTTTCTGTTTATGTCTGCTCAGTCTGGCTCGAACGTTGACAGTATAATTTACATTCGCTCCACATTTAAAGGTGCTGACAGAGCATGGCTGTTTACTGTGTAAACGCTATTCTGCAGTCTGTGCCAGGACTCCCATCAGGCCGAACACACCACAGTTTAGTATTTAATGTGAGGGTTATCACAGGAGAAGAGGATGTAAACAACAGTTATGGTCTCAGCCTGCAGGGCTTTATATTTCTTACCATTTCTCCCTGTCTGACATGTTTTCCATTTCTTCTTTGCTTCCTCTTATTCTAGCAGTTGTAACTTCATCACCTTAAAACACCGATTTACTTTAGGCTGAATGGAGAAATGTATATCACACAGCACCAGCTAAACTGTTATATTCAACAAATTTATTGTTCAAAAGGATAAAATTGTGTCAGATTGTGTGCTGAAACCAAATTATGTGTTAAGCTAGATTTAAAACCACCATTGTGTTTTTCTTTTTATCCCATAAATCACTGAAGGTTTTGATAGGAGATTCAGGCAAGGCAGTCTCACACCATGATGCTATGTCCACAGAGTTAGGAAAAAACAACAATGCAAACTCTTTCTAATACCTTTCAGCATTAATTGTGCCTATACTGGGGTACAAATTTCCCATGTTATGTGCATATACAGCTCTGAAGAAGTCTTTGCCCCCTTACAGATTTCTCTGTTTTTGCTTTTGTGTCAGACATAAATGTTTCAAATCATCAGACAAGTTTGAGGATCAGACAAATTAGACCTGAGTAATCTTTTTTTCAGTTCACCTGACCCTGTCTGAAAATGTAATCATCCCTTTTTTTAAATTATGAATTGACTGTGATTCAGATTTTCCTGCAAATCTAAGTTTTAAACACTGTCTGACCTGTAAGGATGAGGAAATAATAGTACCAGTTTCACAAAATGAAGTAGGCTTAAAAAACCAACACATCATGCTCTGATCTAAAGAAACAGTTATGGACATCTATCAGTCATGAAAGGGGAACAACGGCACTTATCTCCCATGAATCATTTCTGACGTACAGAGAAAACATGGAACAGTAATATGCTGGTGTAGACCATCAGTCATCCAGGACTTGACGGTCCTAAGTGCTTAAGTAAATGGCACCTGGGCGACTTCTGAACCAAAGAAGCCTTTTGAATGCGAGGTGAAGCGTTTTTACGAAATAGGAAAAAAAGTCAAATTGCCTTATACTAAAGCACTTCGGATGGAGCAGTAATAAATCTTCCCGGAGTGGCCTGCCCACCAAAATTACTGCAAGAGAGCAAAAACAACTCATCCAGAAGATCACAAAAGAACCAGGAACAGCATCAAAGAAGTGCAGGCCACATTTGCTTCAGTGAAGGTCAGCGTTAATGATCAAACAGCAAGAAGGAGACTATAAATAACATCTGTGGGCGAGTTCTGAAATCAAAACAACTGCTAACCAAAAAGAAAACGAACGCCCCTTTCCTATTATCTTACAAACGTCCTGATGAGCCCCGAGACTTCAAAACGAATATTTTGCAGACTAATGAGACAACAGTGGACCTTTGTGGAAGGTATGCACCCCATTACATCTAGTACAAAGTTAAAATTGTATTTCAGAATAAGGAACCTAATAGATACAGTCAAACACGGTGGTGGTAGTGTGATTGACTTGGGCTGTTTGGTTACTTTTGGACCTGGGCAACTTCCTGCCATCCATGGAACCATTCTCCCTAACAGAAAACCTAGAAGAAGAATGTCCGGCCATCAATATGTGATCGTAAACTCAAGCAACGTTATCCTGTTGCACCTCCAAGTCCACTTCTGATTGGCTTAAAAAAAAATTACAGTTTTGGAGTAGCCTAGTCAAAGTCTGATTCAGCATAAAGTTATCCAGACTTTTCATGCTTTAAAATCCTTCATTGTGGTTGAATTCAAACAAATTTGCAAGGAAGAGTGGGCCTGAATTTCCCTCTACTTTTGTATGATCTGAAACTTTTCAAGGGTGACAGAAAAGCGAAAACAGAATCTGTAATTGGATAAATATATTTTTTTACTGATCGGCAACATTCAGGTTGGAGGGGAGTTCCTGCCTCAAGTGGAGGAGTTCAAGTATCTCGGGGTCTTGTTCACGAGTGAGGGAAGAATGGAGCGGGAGATCGACAGACGGATCGGTGCGGCTGCCGCAGTAATAGGGGCGCTTTGCCGGTCCGTTGTGGTGAAGAGAGAGCTGAGCCGGAAAGCGAAGCTCTCGATTTACCGGTCGGTCTACGATCCTGCCCTCACCTATGGCCATGAATTTTGGGTCATGACCGAAAGAACGAGATCCCGGATACAAGCGGCTGAAATGAGCTTCCTCCGTAGGGTGGCCGGGCACTCCCTTAGAGATAGGGTGAGGAGCTCAGCCATTCGAAGGGGCTCGGAGTAGAGCCGCTGCTCCTCCACATCGAGAGGAGCCAGTTGAGGTGGCTCGGGCATCTATACCGGATGGCTCCTGGACGCCTTCCTCGGGAGGTGTTCCAGGCACGTCCCACCGGGAGGAGGCCCAGGGGACGGCCCAGGATACGCTGGAGGGACTATGTCTCTCGGCTGGCCTGGGAACGCCTTGGGCTCCCCCCGGAGGAGCTGGAGGAGGTGTCTGGGGAGAGGGACGTCTGGGTGTCTCTGCTGAGTCTGCTGCCCCCGCTACCCGGTTCCGGATAAGCGGAAGATGACGAGTACGAGTACGAGTATTTTTTTACTTTGCAATATCATTGATTTACAATTAGGAACAGCTGTATAACACTGTGAGATAAAAGTTGAAAGCGATTGGTGCAGAGTCCAAAGTAGTCTGCAGAGAAGACAAACAGAGCATTCAATTCTCTAGATCCCTCTCCAGGAGTCTATAATAGGTTTTTAATCCTCAGATTACCCTTCTAGTCCAAAGTATACCCGTATGGCTGTAGTTACTCGGGACAGGGCCACCTGAAGAGCTACCTGTCTGAGGAGAAATACAAATGTGTTGATTTCTAGGCTTCATTTTGTTTTTGTTGAACTAAATAGGTCAGTCTTGGGTTAAATGTATGATATATGTGACATGAAAATATGAAAATGATACCTGTATATGTATCAATAACAATAACAATGTGTTAATAGATTAGGCATACTGCATAATATCTTAATTGTATTGAACATTATGATTATGTAAATCCGAACATGTTAGGGCAAGCTGTAGAGCAGTTCCCAGGCTTTTTGCCTGCGTTAATCTTGAGTTCATGGCTGTTCTTGTCAAGCCTTTATCGTGTGAATGATTGCGGGGGGTAGACTCAGAATGCTGCTGATTTTCATTATTGAGGAACAGGTCTGATCTGTATCATTATCTTTAAAGGTCATTCCTCTCCTCTGAACTTTGGTCTGTAAACCGCACAGCAAACTATGTGGGTGTGTTTGACAAACCATTCCCTTTCTCTGTTCACTGTGCCTGTTGACTGTAAACTGGTTAATATTTACACAGCTCAAAGATGTTTGAGGCACATATCTGAGAGGGAAGAGATCAAAGTATTACATTGTACTAAATGGGATTTGTTGCAACTGTTTTTTGCAACAAATAGCGCTTTATATGTGATGTTCACAGACGTTTACATTGATGGAAATGTTAGGAAACTGATCAACTATTTAGCACATAGATGCAATACATCAATCACATTAATACCCATGTTTCTTGCACAGGAGTTCTAGATGTGTCCAGAGTCAGCCCCTTGGCCTGTTGGTTCAGCTCCATGCTCTACTGCTTCGGGGGAGCAGTGCTGTCAGGGATCATGCTGGCCGAGCCGCCGGTAGCCCCTTTGTCCAACGGCACCAGTGTTCTGCTCGCATCAACCATCTGGTAAATAGCAGAGGCTGGGACTGTGCACACAGTGCATCTGGAAAGTATGCACAGCACTTTTTCCACATTTAGGTATGTAACAGCCTTCTTTCAAATTGTATCAAATTAATCTCTTTCCTTAAAATACTTCACACAATACCTCATTATGAATGAAGTTTGTTGTACATTTATTACAAATAAAAAACTAAGATATTTATGTAAGTATATAAAGTCTTTGCCATAGACCTCTGTGACAGGATTGTCTTGAGGCACAAATCTGAGGAAGGACACAGAAATATTTCTGCTGCTTTGAAGGTCCCAATGAGCACAGTGATCTCCATCATTTGTAAATGGAAGAAGTTTGGAACCACCGGGACTCTTTCTAGAGCTGGTCGGCTGTCTATACTGAGCGATCAGGGGAGAAGGGTCCAGGTCAGGTAGGTGACCTAGAACCCCATAGTCACTCTGTCAGAGTTCCTGATTCCTCCGTGGAGAGAGGAGAACCTTCCAGAAGGACAACCATCTATGCAGCAGTCCACCAATCAGGCCTGTATGGTAGAGTGGCCAGATGAAAGCCACTCCTTAATAAAAGGCACATGGCAGCCCATCTGGAGTTTACCAAAAGGCACCCGAAGGTCTCTCAGACCATGAGAAACATAATTCTCTGGTCTAATGAGACAAAGATTGACCTTCTTGTCATGTCATGTATGGAGGAAACCAGGCACCACTCATCAAAGCCAATAGCAACCCTACTGTGAAGCATGGTGGTGGCAGCATCGTGCTATGGGGAGGTTTTTTTTAGCAGCAGGAACTGGCAGACTAGTCAGAATAGAGGGAAAGATGAATACAGTAATGCACAGAGACATCCTGGGTGAAAACCTGATCCAGGGTGCTCTTGACATCAGACTGGGGCGATGGTTTATTTTTCAGCAGGACAACGACTTAAAACACACAGCCAAGATCTCAAAGGAGTGGCTACGAAACCACTCTTTGAATGTCCTGAAGTGGCCAAGCCAGAGTTCAGACTCGAATCTGATTTTACATCTCTGGAGAGATCTGAAAATAGCTGTGCACAGATGTCTCCTATCCAACCTGACAGAGCTTGAGATCTACTGCAAAGAAGAATGGGCGAAACTGTCTGAAGGTAGGTGTGCTAGGCTTGTGGCATCATATTCAAAAAGACTTGAGGGTGTAATTGCTGCCAAAGGTGGATCAGCTAAGTATTAAGCAAAGCCTGGGAATAATACATTTGCAACAATCTCAAACAAACTTCTTTCACTTTGTCATAATGGGGTATTGTGTGTAGAATTTTTGAGAAAAAGATTAATTTGATACCATTTGGAAGAAGGCTGTAACATGACAAAATGTGGAAAAAGTGCAGCGCTGTGAATACTTTCTGGATGCACTGTAAAACTGTCCTTTTTATTTGTCCAGATGTGCACAACATGTCCAGGGTCAAGAGCAAAGAGGGAGAAAATAACAGCTTGTTGTTATCAGTTAGAGGTGACACACAAATATGACGTTATTCTTTATCTTGCTTTTTTTAATTCAGGGAAAGCCTAAAAAGTGGAAAATACAAGATACAGAAGGTTTGTTGACTTTAAAAATGAAGCCTTTGGTGCCCTCTACAGGTTTCCTATAAAATTACACCGTCTTACACCAATGTACACCCTACACTCTGTTGGTGAAAGGAGGTACTTCAACGAAGGATAAAAACCCTGTGCTTTATGCAGACAAACACCCATCATTGCCGGATGTTGTATTAATTTTGGGCTTTTGTTGATGCATTTGAAATGATTATACAATTTTTTTTTTTAAACTGGAAATTGTTGCATAAGTTTGAATTTATTGTGGGTTTTCACTAACCCATACAGGGTCTAAAATATACATACTACCTTAAATAAATATATACATACACTTAAACTAATAGGATAAAAATCTCTTAACAAGGTGCCAGAAAACCAAATGCTTCTTGAAGCCATACACCCAGTCATGGTACAGCTCTAGTTAGACATTTGTCCAATTGTCTTATTAAAAATTTGAAACTGGTTTGTTTTTCAGGGAAAGCGCCTAGCTTTTAGGCACAACCTATTCTTCATTTGGACTGAAGTTGGGACAAAATCCATATAGTTAACATTAGCCTTTTTTTTATCCTTTCCAAAACCAACTTTGATGTCTGTTTAGAATCATTGTCGCGTTGGAACCCAATTGTGTTCAAGGTTTGACCATCTAGCTGTTGTTTTGTAGCGATGTTGAAGAATTTGAAGAAGGTCCTCCATCTTCATTATTCCATCTACTTTGTATAATGATTGTGTAACACTGGAGGCATGTGTGACAGATGTTTTGACAGCCTAACTAAGGCTTCTCCAAGTTATCGGAGCCTTATTTGTCTCTGCAGGTACCTCGTCTTTTATTGCCCCATGGATGTGGTCTACAGCTGCGCGGCTCTGCTGCCCCTCAGGTTGGTGTTGTCAGGAATGAAGGAGGTGACCAGGACATGGAAGGTCCTCGGAGGTGTCACTCAAGCGCGCAGCAAATATAAGGATAGCCTGCTGGTTATGATCGCCATTGGGTGGGCGAGAGGTCAGTAAGTGATTGGAGTTTTTGTTTTAATGCGATTGGTGACGTTTATTTAGGTTTTGAAGTCACCCAAAATTGTTTCGGTAATAAATGTCCCGCCTGTTTTTCTGTGTTAAAGGCATGTCTCTACCTTTCAGGTGCTGGAGGTGGCCTCATAAGTAACTTTGAGCAGCTTGTCCGGGGTGTTTGGAAGCCAGAAACCAATGAGCTCCTTAAAATGTCCTAGTAAGTTTTCTACAGCAGTTTAACATTACATCGAGTGCTTCTTGATTGGAGTTATTTTTCTAACATACACTCATCCCCTGAAGTTCTGCTGGTTGCTTGACAAGGACACAGTCCACACTTCACTCCAAAAGTCCCCTATATTAACTTATACTCTGATCAAGCATAACATTATGACTGGTAAATAACATTAATTATCTGTACACCATAGCACCAGTTAGTGGGTGGGATATATTCCACTTCAAGGGAACATTTGTCCTCAAAGCTGACATTTTAGAAATAGGAACATCCTCAAAACTGCAGCCTTTGTGGGCTGTTGTCAGTCAACATCAAGAGTGACCCAAGGAAGGAACGCTGGTTAATCTGTGGCAGGGGTCGCGGGCAGCCAAGGCTAAATAACACACGTGGGAATCAGAGGCCGATCCGTGTTGCCCAGTCCAGCAGATTAGCTACTATAGCTCAATTGCTGAAGAAGTTTATGCTGGATCTGAGAGAAAGCTAAAATGTATTAACCTTAAATTCATTTCTGCAGTTAGGACCGTTCATTTAATGAAGCAAAAAGTAAGATAAAATGTACTTAAAGAAGAACAAATCATCATAAGCAACAATATGCTAAAAGCACATTGTGCAAATCAGTGAAAGTTTCTACACATAACTAACCTAAAAAACAAGAACAACAAACCGATCCACTGTGGTACTGTACTACAGGACCTGCTGCTAACATCTTGGTGACACCACAGCACAGCTTCAGGTTCTTAAAAAGGTTCTGGATGATTCACTGATTTCTTTTCTGGGACAACCCAACATTTTTTGCTATATACCCATCTAGTTTTACAGCACTTTGTGATTTTCTTCTCTGAAAGGCGTGTTTAAATAAAATGCCAAGCCTCAAGGGGCTGGGGCTGTTTTGGCAGCAAAAAAGGGACTGACATTCTGTCAGACAGGTGGCCATAATCTTATGTCTAAATGGTGCAACTTAAAGACCTAAAACCTGAATCAACCGTCTCACTTGACGAATGAGTAGAAATGAAATTGTGTTTTTTTCCAAATGGTGCTGTAATTTATTTGAAAGCATTTTAAAGTAATTGGCTAAGCAAGGTAATGCACATGGGTACTATGGGTGCCCTAATGAGCTAATTATGCGTACAGTTTTATCATTTTGTGAGAGGGTTCTTGTTGAAATGTTTAATATGTTCTTCCTCATCATTTATGTTGCAGCAACAGCTTTTATCACTCACTAGATATACTGGATATATTTAAAGTGTTGCAATGCTTTGCTTCTAAGATAATAAACATTTTGGCGTGTTGTATGTTTTTCTTGTATATTAGAATATTCTATCTCAAATTTTGTTGGTTTCAGCCCCACAAAGGTCACCCTGATGGGGGCGGTGCTGTTTGCTCTCCAGCAGACTCACTACCTGCCTCTGCAGAAACACCACCTGATGCTCTTCTACACCATCTTTATCGTTGTCAACAAGGTCAGTGTCGTGCACCCGAATCACACGTGGAATCCAACCCAGCCAGTAATATGCACAATAGGAAGATGTGTCTAATAACAGCTATTTGACAGTGTCCTTTTTTTATTAATTGGAGCAAACCTTTGATATACCAAATGTCTCGTTGCCACATCTGCAACCAGATCTTTGATGTTTTGTCTTTTAAATGACCTTTCTGCCTTTGCTGTTTTTTGAACTTTTCTCTGCGGTGACTCACATTAGCTGCGTATTACCCGCAGGGCTGGAGCTTTTGCATCATTTTCATCAGCTTGCATCACCCACTTTTCTCTTCTCTGGGAAACTTGTGCTCATGACTCAGACACCGATAAATCTATCACATCTTCTTTCAACTTATGCTCCAGTTAGCTTCCACCGACTGATCTGTCAAATTACCAGCAGCTGGTTTCATCAGATTCGAGAGCTGTGTCCAGGCCTGCTGTTTATTATTTTGGTTCTGATTATGTAGATGTTAGTTATTCACTCATGGAAATCACCCACCGTGATGTTATCCACTTTTGTACTTTTATATGCATATTAAGCAGCCACCAGAAGCTTGCTGAATAAGCACCCATTGATCATTCATAACTTAATAGTTAATGGAGACTCTAATTTAAATGCGTCCACGTTTATGCAGGTCCCACTGATGTGTTACAGACAGGTTGGCAGCTTCTTCTGATCTTCAGTGTTTGGTTGAAATACAGAAATATATTCTAAATCCATTGATCTGAGTCAGCTTCTTGCAGCTTAGACCCTTCAAACCCCACTTTATCGGGTGCAAAAAGTAACTAAAGTCAACTGGATGCATCAATTTGTACCTGCTAGTGGTACAGATGTTTTGTACCCACTTTGACATTTTAACTAATTGACTGATTTAAGCTAATTTTCTATAATCTAGGTAGTTAATTGTGAGAAAATGTGCTTATGTCTACAATTAATAATTGCCTTAATTTAATAATCTATCTACAAGAGGTCCTTTGTAGTTATTTTGGTTAAATCAGGGCTTCCAGTTTCCCATTTTCTCATATATGAGTCACCTGACCCAAATAGGGGTCAGAACCACAGTCAATGAAAACAAGGTTAAAAGTTAAATTCATTTATACTTGAGACTTAATACATTTTTATTTTTATTAGTTCTCATAATACATCAAATATTCTTAACGAATAACATTAAAACACAAAGGATTGAACACTTGACTACAAAATATAAAAAAGCACAAGAAATGAAAAACGTTTTAAAAAAAAAAAGCAAAATGGCTCAGGTCAGCTGTCCCCTATGCCAGTTTGTAGCCCTAATTAATGGCCACCCACTTCCTGTTCTGCCCCCTAAACAAACATCGTGTGTCAGTTTGTTTCTATTGGCTGTAAAGTATTTTTGATGAGATAAATAATCATAAAATGCTCTTATTTCACAAATCATTGCATATTATATTACACCCTGTTTACAATGATTGAGGTTCTAATTCCTGTTTGGGCTGGTCACCTTTTTATGAATTAAAAATAATAATAAAAACTATTACTTTAATCCTTTGGGCATCAAAGCAGGTAGGAAACGTTCCTAAGCTGGGTTCAAACCAACAAAATGGACCAAATACTTTTTTCTTTTTATCGTCTTGGATATTCTATTGTTGTTGTGGGATTTTAGTTTTGTAGTTTTTCTCCATATAATCATTTTTTTAGGTCCACTATAATAGTAAAGAACTGTTCGGACAAATTTTCTCATCTAATTTCTCTTTTTGCTTTGCTCCAGTCACGGATGATGCTGACAGGCTCTTCCTCCTCACCCTTCTCCCCCATCGAGTCGGCCCTCTACAAGACGCTCTTCACTGGCCATTCCCCGTACGCTGCTCTGACCGGAGAGGTACAGAAAGCAGGCAGGGAAACCGGCATATCAAACAGAACCGCCTGTCGCGCCACAACCAAAGAGTCTAAGGAGAACGGATCATCGGGACAGAAGGACTCTTCACCTGTTGAGGGTGCAGAAAGCTCGCTCAAAGCCAAAGAGGAGTCAGAGGCTGAAGACTCCAAAAAGACCATCTAGGCAGCCTTTGCTCTGTAGCACCTTTTTATCTGAATCCTTAATGATTCAGATTTATCATATTAAATGTTGACCTGAACTTTCTGTTCTGTTTTTCTCCTTTTGAGAAGAAATATGTTTTGTTGTAGTGCCTGAAAAAAATGTTTTTTCCAAATAGTTTCATCTGTATTTCTCAGGATTTTAAGTTTGTAAGAAAAAAAGTTCAACAAGAGATTAATAATTACCCCCTCCTTAAAGCACCAGGAAATGCACGCTGTCGGATGTGAACACTGTTCTTTGGCTGATTGCACACTTGCAGTATGAATGCAGCTACTTTTATTTTAAAATATTTATTTTGGAAATGAACTGTTTATATTCCAGAGCTTTGGGACCAATGCTGTACACCTGCTGAGAATTTCTGTATATTTTGCTCCATGTAAAGGCTGCATTTTTAACAATTTTTAAGAAAAATTATATTTGATCACACGCAAATGTTTTATTATATTTATACTAAATAACGGCACCGTTGAATGTAATATATTGAGATATGCAATGCAGTCATATTTCTCTGGCTAAAATGTAATCTAAGCGCATGAGAATAAACAGGTTTAAATAAGCTGAACTGTCTTGATGGGACTTCTTGTTTCC
The DNA here is from genome assembly GCA_036173005.1 of Crenichthys baileyi. Taxonomy (NCBI): domain Eukaryota; kingdom Metazoa; phylum Chordata; class Actinopteri; order Cyprinodontiformes; family Goodeidae; genus Crenichthys; species Crenichthys baileyi. The sequence continues at coordinate 774,708 of JAHHUM010001464.1, forward strand.
ATCACACATTTAAAATACTAGCTCCTTTTTTAAAAAAACCCAAAACACATTTCTCTTTAATTCTTTACAAGACATCTCATTAATACAGCATCAAACATTTTCCTGCAATCCTAACTGCTGCGTCTGTGTGTCAGCAAACAACTTATAGCGGCTTTTAGCCGCCCTTAAGTTGGTACAAATCCTCACGCCGCCCAGAAGTAACTTTTCTCAGCAGGCTGAAACCTTGCATCATCGTAACATCAGCACCTGATTGATACCTCACCCTCTCTGAAAAGCTGCTGGAGAGAAATCCCCCAAATCCCCCCCAATTCTCGTCTGGGTAACCTCAAACGGTGGAGCGCACCCCCTCCACCCTTTCCCCTCTGTGAATGCAAATTAAAAACCGAGGGTGGTTGTTGAGGAGAAAAGAGAAGAAGATCAAAAACAATACCGGTGGAGGTGATATACATGCTTTTTAAAATGTCCACAGATGTCAGGCGTTCGTTGGTTAGAGGCTTGTATCTCAGTGTTTGCTTCCGAACTTATGTGTTGATCTCTTTAAGAGGCCATATCAATTAGTTAATGAATGAAGCAGCCCACCCATCACTGTTGGAGGCCCCTGGTTTTTTTTCTCATGCGTTCTTTGCTCTTGTTATTCCTCCGACATTGTCTCACGATCTTTCCATCCATTCACCGCGTCCTGTTTTTGTTTAGATTACTTAGGCCAGAAAATGAACTGAAACATTTAACCCCTTAACATTTACCCCTCAATGTCTAAAAACCACATGCAAAAGCATGGTTTCCCTCTAAAGGTGACACTCAGTATTTTAGAAAGAAATTGTGACATTCTGATGTCAAAATATTGCATTTCAAAATTTTCTGTCCCTTGATGGCCCGTCCACGGGCCACCGAGGCTTAAGAGTTTAACAAGATGGCTTTGCTTGTAGGTGTTTCTGCACCATATATAATATAGATGTGGTTAAGTGTGGGCATATTGTTATTCATAAATATGTACATACCCTTCCATTAGCACTATTATGTCATTTTTAAAGGTTGATGAAATCACAAAATATGTTTGTATGTGAAGGTTCCTTTAGTACAATAGCTGTTTTTGTAATGGTTCTTTACCCAGGGTGCCACGATCGCTGTGAGAAAACAAAAATGTTAGTTTATTTCAACAGTGTACACAACGCTGTGGAAATGCACTCTTACTGTGACAGGTACAAGCACCGTTGGCATCGAAGTCCCACACCTTGCATTTGTTCTACATATAACAGGTTGTGAGGACATTTCTCAGCTGACCGCAGAGACTTTCAGTCAACAGTAAATCTGGATTCTGGCCCGTTCCAGAACCTTATTTTCATCAGGGGAGAAATGCTTTTGTTGGCTTGAATGTATGCTTGGACTCACTGTGATGATTATAAATCTTCAACTTTCTGGTAGACATCAGGAGGTTTTTGGTCAGAACTGACTGGTATTAAGAACGGTTAGGGATTTCATCTACACTGATTAAAAACCCCAGAGGATGATGCAACCACCGCCATGTTTTACTGTAGGTATGGTGTTTCTTTGTTGATCCACAGTGTTTTGTGTGCCAAACAAATCTTTTAGAACTGTGACTCAGAATTTTAAATCTGGTTTCATTAGACCAAGACATATTGTTCAATAAGGTTTTGGAGGATTTTAGCCAGGTCGAGATTATGTAACAGAACAGCTACCCAATGACACTGAAGTTGGTTTCTGATTATAATTAAAGGTCTATTTCATGGTTTCACTGGACTCTGCACTGCATTTAGTCAACCCTTGTTCTTCTAAAATACCAATATATGTATGTATATGTATACCAATATCAAACCTTTTACTGAATCATTGTACACTGTTTACAGATTCTTTAAAACCAAGTTTGTATTTGTGAAACCTGTTTGTGAATTCAAAGCGAAGGTCCATTGATATACCAGGCCCATTGAATACCAACTACAGACAACCCAATCACAAACAAACAGACCCATGAACAGTGAAAGCTGGTGTTTGGAAGCCATCAGGAGAAATGTGACACTGAGAGCCTGACCGTTTGTCCCCCCTATCTTGCTTTTTGTTTTTCTTTTGTCATCGCCATGACCTGGTGTCATCTGAGGACATCAAATCCCTTCAAAAATGTCAACTTTTCATCATTTTTAAGTAAACATCTTACAAGGTTTTTTATTTACCTAGGATCCAGAGTCTCTATTTGCACTGCATCAACAAGCTTTTCCAAGAAGTAAAGGTATGTATGTTCATTGTTACCAACTTTGAATGATCTATTTACGAAAAAAAAAAAACCTGCCTTGTGTTTTATATAATACCAGCCTCTGACATAAGTAACTGAAAATTTTTTTCCCTTTTTTACGGTTTCTGGGCCCCCTTCAACATTCCCCTTTTTAAAATTTTTGAAACTGGGGCCTTTTTTTTTGGGGTGTCCATTTTTTTCCCCCCTTTTCAAGTTACACGTTTAAAAAATTTGAGTATAAATTTTCATTCTTTAAAGGGTTGCATCTGTTTTTTCCTAAAAATTTATTCAAAAATTTTGGGGGGTAATATGGGGAAAAAAAAAAACATTTTACTAAACAGGGTAAATGGTTTGGATGGATGCAAAATTTTAAATTTCTTTCTAACAAAATCTGAAGCTGTGGGGTTTCAACTTAAAGTCCAACTAATTTGTTTATGTTTTGGTTTCATTTTTACAAAAGTCTTTTCCTACCCCAAAAAGTTCAGGTTTTAACAACTGTGATATTAAGAGTATGGAAATATATTTATAAATCTGAAGCTACATCAGTAAAGCATCTAATGTAGCTGTGTTTACAAGGCAGCATGCTGGTTTTCAACAATAATTATTCAGTTTTTTCAATTCAATTCAGTTTTATTTATATAGCGCCAATTCACAACACATGTTGTCTCAAGGCACTTCACAAAACTCAGGTACATACATTCCAATTAATCCTAACCATTGAACAGTGCAGTCAGAGTTGGGTTATTTATTCAAATTTTGGATGAAAATTTTTCTGTCAAAAGGGGAAAACCCAGCAGATTGCATCCAGTCAGTGACTTGCAGCATTCACTCCTCCTGGATGAGCATGTAGAGACAGTGGACAGTCAAGGGGGGACCTTTGCAGCAATCCCTCAACCTGAGCATGCATGTAGCGACAGTGGAGAGGAAAAAATCCCTTTTAACAGGAAAGAAACCCCCCAGCAGAACCCCAGGCTCAGTGTGAGCAGCCATCTGCCACGACCAACGGGGGGTTAGGAAAAAACAGAGCAGAGCCCAAAAAGAGAAAAAAAGAAGAAAATTCCAGGAGTATTTTTCTATGGGAAAGGGAAAAAAGTAAATGTTAGGGATGTAGCCCCTTTAGTCGTTTCATCTAGAAAGAAAAAACAAAATTAAACTCTGAACCATTTTTTCAAGGTTAGATTTCTGAAAGACCACATATAATTATTTACAGTAAAAGCTAAAATCAATCGCCATGTCTAGGAGAGGACAGGGTTAAAAAATAAAAGACGGGGCCCCATGGGGGATCATCGGAAAGAGGGTTTAAGCATTAAGTTGTTGCCAGCAGAAGTTTTGGACGATGCCCCCCTCCAAAAAGGGGTTAAAGGTGGGAAAAGAGTCCGGCCAGGGTAGTTCTTAGGAAGGGAAAAGAAAGAGAACAAATTTAAAAAGCTGAAAAAAACAGCAAATAATAAAAAAAACGGGGAGAGTAGTGTGAGAATATAGCGAAGAGGGGAAAAGGGGGTCATTATGTCCTCCAGCAGGCCAAGCCTATGGCAGCATAAATACACAGAAATTTTCAGTTTCGATTTTTTAGTTAAACAGCGCTTTTTCAACAATGTCTTTTCAAGGCACCCCAAAAGGGTCCCACTGATGGTCATTTTATACTAAAAACCACAAGGATTGGGATACCTCTCTCGGGTCAGACTGATTATTACACTGGAAAAGAGAAGGTGTCATACAGGTAGCAGAAAATGGAGGGTGTGTTTGCCCCTCAACCCCATAACTGAGCCAGTTTAGGCTAAACCTGACCCCCCCTTACTCCATCCAACAGGAGGGAGGGGGCTTCCTCCCTGTTATTTCCAATTTTTTGTCTCACTTGCGGGGATGAAGTATCATTTTGGGGAGTATGTAAAAGATTTTATTTTTAATAAATCAATTTTTTATTTAAGAAGAACCCCCATAAAGTCATGACTGCAAAGAGCAAGGGGAATGAATGCCAACAGAGCTATGACTCTGTAAGTTTAGCGACTGTACTAAAGAGAAACCTAAGATTATTCTTGTTCTCTTCTATTAATGATGAGAAATAAGCTGTTCTAGCTTGGCTTGATGTATTTATCAAAGTGAAAATAAAAATTTGTATCATCATTTTGAGGTAATGCCCCAAACCTATAGATGATGCCAGTCAAGTAAAAGCTACCTTTTGTTAGTGAATCCAGGCACCATAGTTTAACACAATGACAAATACATATATGTGCAAAGCTAGGGATGCAGGTGACAAGTTGAACTCTGTGACCTTGGATAAAGCCATTTAAATAACGATATTAGGTCACCTGAACAGCCAAAGTCCAGGACATAATGAGCAAGACAGATGTTTGGTCAACACATTAAAATCTGAGGTTGAGATCTGAGGCTATGCAAACCATGTCCAGTAGACAGTACTGTGTGTCCTGTGTTTCACTTGTATTTTATCTAATAACAGAAGCGCTATTAACTGGAATTTTTATTTTCATATCCACATGACACATTGTTAAACCTTCCTCAAAATAAAGACATTTGCACATACTTGTCCATGGAGCAGGCTTGTCTTTTTAGTTTATATAAATTACCTTGCGAAAATATTCGTAAGGCTTAAGGTTTTCACATTTTGACATGTTACAACCAAAAACTTCATTAAATTTCACTAAGATGATACGTGCTAGATCATTACAAAATACATAATAGTGAAGTGGACTAAACTGAATTCAGAGTTTCCAGTTTCCAAATGAAAAGTGAAAAATTGGCATGGAAAGTGTGGGGCTAAATACATATTTAGTCCCTTTTACTCAGATACCTCTTGATAAAATCCAGTGCAATCAGTAGCCTTCAGAAGTCACCTAATTACAGCCTGTGTGTCATTTAGTCTCAGTATGAATACAACTAAACCTTTTGGAGTACAAGCAAAAAGCTGTTACTGTAGGAAAACTAACAATGTAGTTTGTGGTTGTACTCCTGCACGACATTGTATCTGCTTCTACATATTGAATTAGTTTTAAAAAACATAAAGACCAATATGCCTGTAAAAATACCACATTGATAACAGTGATCCCCTGTTTGTTCAGCATCAATATGAGCACTGTCATTCATATTGAAGCAAGTGCATTTCTGGACCTGCAGCTGGGAGCAAACAGATGACAGTTTTTTATTAAGTCCAGTTATATTTGTTTTATTCATGGTTTATTTATTTTATGTTTCCTTTTTTAGAGACAATTTTCCAAAATCCCAAAACAAACTGTTGGGAACCTAGACATATATGCAAGACACCTTTTTAATGTCACAGTTTCCAGTACAGTTTTTGTCTTGAAATGCGAATGGTGAGAATATAAAAAAAAAAAACCCAGAGAAACAGATTTTTAAATACCTTTACTGTCTAAATGCGCGACAGGGTTTCTGAGGCTGAAATGTGCAGGACAGGTGATTACCACTTGGTGGCATGAGAAGGCGTCATCTCCGATGGCTTGATGCCTGGGAACTGACAGGCTGGCCAGCAGCTGCAGGCAAGAAAAGGATGGCGACAGTAGGGGACCCTGTCTGCAGAGCCAGTGAAGGCTGTCAGTGTGTGTGTGTGTGTGAGAGATCTGTTTTAGCTCTTCTTGTGAGGACAAAGCTGCTGACTTGTGAGGACATGTAATAGCATTCTGGATGGTCAAAAAGAGCAGATTACCTGGTGAACACTTAAAGATGGGCATTAGCTGTCACGGTTACTTTCTGGATGTTTTAGAAGTGACAATATATCCACAGTAATTTGGCTTGTGGGGCACAGTTTTGCTTTAAAAGAAATTCATTGGTCATCTTTAGTCACTTTCATCTTTTAATTGAAGAAACATCTTCTTATGTATAAGAAAATGAGCCAAATTGCATTTAAAAATGTGTGTTTGTGCTAAAAAATGTTGAGCAGCAACAAGGGGCTGAGTATATCACAGTATAGGGCTGTGTATACACAGCAGATTTTATTGAACTCCAAAGATACTAAATAGGATTCAAGTCTGAAGCCATTTAAGGTCATCTCCGGCACTCCAAGACTTTTATTAAGTTTAACGGTTTGTATCAAGCTTGATGGAAAATGTAAACCAATGACTCTTAAAACATAACTTACTGGCATTCAACAAAATACACCCATAAGATTTCATTACCACCCTACACAGTACATGCCTGGACAGGAAATGGTGATGTGCATGGACAGCAGAATCTAAGGCCATAGTTTAACTTTGACCTTACATCTTAAGCATTTAGGCTTCCGCTCTCCAAATGTCTCATCTTAACTTCTCTTAACCTGTGTTTTTTTTTTACATTACCTTGAAACTATATTCATACCCTTTCAAGTTTTTTACCATTTTGTAGTGTTACAAGCACCAGCTTTAATATACTTTGTTAGGAGTTTATGCAAGAGACCCACAGAAAGTGGTGTATAATTGTAAAGTGGAGGGGAAATCATACATCTGACTGAGGTTGATCTTTTTTCAAAGAATTGGCAAACATTTCAGTTTCTATATGTAAATATGCTGCCAGTCAGTGACTCAACTCAATCGGCTGGGTTTCCTTAGATAAAAAACCTTTTTAACCAGTTTGAAAAATAAACAGCATTGTTTCATCACTAAGATCAAATTGGAATGTATGCAACTGGATTTGAATCTGTTTTTATCATTGGATTGAATTGACGTTTTCTCTGTAAAGTGCCTTCAGATGATATATTTCTTGTGAACTGGCAGTATATATATAAACTGAATTGAATTGAAAACTGAATTGAAGCTGGGGTGGTGAATTGTTTGTGGAAAACCATTTTCCTTCCACTATGACATAATCTTGGGCTATGATATAAAATCCCATGGAAATACATTGAAGTTTGTGGTTATGATGTAAAACAAAATAGGAACAAGTTTAGGTGATATGAACAAATGTATTAAGCACTGTGTATAGTTTTCAATTTATGATTGACATACACTCATTTGTGGATCTTATGGATCCAATCCTTTACTGGACTTAATGTGATCACATAAAAACTGACTATGAAAGTGTTGAACCAGCTGCTATCTCTAGCTTGCAGCTATGCACCTGCTCTGCAGCATTACAAGCTGAGCATTGTTTTGCCTCCTACCATGCAATGATCTTATCTTTGGTTGTATAGTGTGCATCTGCCTTGTCCTGAGCTCATGCTTCTCATGGATGTCATGTCATCTGATGCGCTAAAGGATTTTATACAGTAAGTCATCCGCAGCAGTGAACCCACCAATTATTTTCACTCTGACAACTTTTCCTTTTGGGATCTGGGGATCAAAGCAAATGTTTTAAAAGTCAAAGTTATGACAAATTACTCTGTGGGTGATGCAATCAAACTCATTATCTCTAAAAGTGAAATGAAAGTGATGAGGGAGGCTGACTGGGACCACACAGGATAAGGCTCAGGGAAGTCAGGGAGAAGGAGGGAAAAAGGGGGATAGAGGGCAAGAAAAAAGCAGAAAGTAACACGAACTGGAGAAAGGATAAAAGTGAAGACAGAATGAGGAGCATCCTGACATCTCTCTTTTACAAATGTTTTCCTCAGTCGCTCAGGCACACACATGCAAACAGAGAAGTCTCTTCAAGCTGCTCCAACTGAATGGCAGATGAAATAGCTTACCACTATTCATGATGTGACTTGTAAAGAACAGCTGCAAGGAGAACACCAAAAAAATGAAGCTACTGTAATGTGAATTGCTTGCTGGCTCACTGGGTCTTTCTGTGGGAGAAAGGGAAAAAAGAAACATTAAAAATATGGAGAAAAGTTCAGTTTTGGTCTCCAACAAAGCACTTGTGGAAAACTTTAGCCAGAATGTATTGTTGTCTGTCTTTTCTCACTTTTCCGCAAAGGCTGGATTTATGGAGTGCATTATAAATAACTTTAGTTTTAGGGGATTTTCCCACCTGAGCTGTGGATCTCTGCAGCTCCTGTGGAATACCACCAGGCTCTCAGTTGCTTCTTTGATTAATGCTGTCCTTGCCCATTACAGTAGGTTTGCAGTTGTGCCAAACTGGTTCCATTTCTGGATGATGGATTGAACAGGAGTCTGTGAGATGCCTTGGTTTTAAAACCCAACTCTGCTCTAAACTTCTCCTCAACTGTATCCTTGATCTGTCTTGCGTTTCCCTTGGTCTTAATGTCTTTCATTGTTCATTGATGTGCTCTCACAAAACTTTGAGGCATTCACAGAACAGATTGATATAGTTAAAATTGGGCTGGACAGTGGCAAATTTGTTAGCACTGTTGCTTTGCAGCAAGAGGGCACTGGGTTCAAATTCCAGCGAGGGCCTTTCTGCTCAGAGTTTACATGTTTTCTCTGTGCTTGCAAAGAAAATTGTGTATAGATAGATGGAGGGAATATGTTAAACTGAAGTCAGGTGTTTTATGCCAGTGTTTTCATATTTGTGAGTAGAGGCCCCGTTGCTTTTAAAGAAAGGGGAAGTCTCAGCGTTACAATGAATGAGCGCAAGTAAATCATGACGCAAACAGACAGTGTTCTGCAAGTTCTGAGAGAACGATAAAAATGAAAGAAAGCCTGAAAAGTTATCTTCAAGCTTCCTTTCCTGCTTCATATAGATGTGATTGGCTTCCAGCCTATAGGTTAGGAGTGCTGTGAAGGTGCTGGGAAACATCTCCCTCTCTACGGTGAAGCACACACTTACACTGGCTGACAGGAAGTTTGTTTTAATTTTGTTATGCTTTTATTTTGAAGACTAATAAACTCACACTGTCTTTTTGAGGTCATCTTCCTGAAGGAAAGATTCATGTAATGCACATGAGGACATCCTGGAGGGAGTTTTCCACACAACTGGGCTAAAGATGAAGGTGGAAGTGGACTGAAGCTGAAGTTAGTTAAGTCTGACTAGTGGCCAGTATCTTTGCCACCATATTATAGAGCAATACTGCTATAAGTCTACAACATAAGGACATCTGAAATGGTTATCTGGAGAATTCCATTCATGCAGCAGGTCAACACTGTTTATTTTACAACTGAAGTTTCAATTGTCAATTGCTTAATTCAGGTAAGATACTACAATTGGACTCTGTGGTGAAAAACGCGGCAACATTTCAGAGAAATTTATCTGGCCAATACAACTGGGCACGTTTAGTAGTAGTTGTTACTATTCGTCTCAAAGATTCTACTTTGACTTTATTAGTTTCTTTCTTTTTTATTATCTTTTCCATGCCAGCCATCCATAGTGTATGCTGGTATTAACTTTCATTATCTGGAACTGTTTCTTGGAGCTGTTCTATTTGTAGGACAGATCAAGTAAGGCATATGTTTAGGTTTTTGAATTTTTGAATTTAATGAAAACATAAATTTGTCGACCGAAAGACATGGGTAGGACTCCTGTCGTATGCTTTTAGATTTAAATATAGTTCTTGGAATTGTGAGAATGAAATAGATTTTGAATCTGTAATCTGCAATAAATAAAAATACATAGTGATAGTAAAAATGGTCCTGTTTTAATAACTTCTCAAAAGTATACATGGAACTTAACATTTTGTATTGTTACAATCACACAGTTCAATATATTTTATTGGGATGGTTGCAGCAGAATAAAAGCAAATTACTTCATTGAGTGAGAAGAAACGGTCTCGATTTTTTTTCTTACACAAAATCAGAAATTTGACAACTGACCCAGTCAACTCTCACCAGTTTCTCTGTCCTCTTGAAGAAAAACATGCCCACAGGATGATTCTACCACCATCATGTTTCACCTCTGAGAAAATGTATTCAGTAGGCCTGTATTTTGCCAGACAGGCTTACAGCATTGGCTCAACTGACCAGAACATCTGACCCAAACACTTTGTTCCACATGCTTGCCATGTCCGCTTCATAGCTTGTGGCAAACTGCAAATGGGACTTTTATTGGTTTCCCTTCTTTCAACAGTGGCTTTCTTCTTGCCACCCTTCCATAGAGTTCAGGTTTGTGGAGTTTACAACTAGAGTTGTCCTTTCACAGAGATTCTCCCACCTGAGTTGTGGGTCTCTACAGCTTATCCAGAGTTACCATGGGCCTCTTGGCTGCTTCTGATTGCTGCTCTCTTTGCCCAGCCTGTCAGTTTGGGTGGGCATCCATGTCTGCTGCATTTATAGTGTGAAATGACATACAATTTCACTCCATTTATTCCTGTGCAATCGGTTGCACTGGATTTTATTCATGGGTATCAGAATAAATTAAAAAGCATGTATTGTTCCTTCTACTTCATAATGATACACTACTTTGTGTCGGTCTGGCTCATGAAGGTCTCAAAGAACTACTGCAAGGAAGTTTGGTTGTACCATGGAAAAATGTAAAAAAGTTCAAGAGGTACAAGCTACGAGGCTCTGTAACTACAAGTGTGCATAAAGAAAACAATACATTTGTCTGGTTTGGTTTACTTTGGAGAACATCATCAAGAACCTTATGATGTCACCTTGGATTCTTTACTGGGTCCAGTGTTTTCTCTGTACTGTGATTTTCCTTGTACTGGTTCTGTTCTCTAACTGGTTCCTATCCACCCAGGAAAATGAACAGAGACTCATGGTGTGCAGCCTTCTTTTGTTCTCTTCTGTATTTCTCCTCTCACAGGCATGACCAGTAGTTGGTACATGGTGTGCTTCAGTCGCTCACCACCCCTCCTCCTCTTTCTCTCCTCCTCCTCTTTCTTTTCTTCTTTCACTGAGGAAGCAGATGGCATTTACTGTTGGTTATTTTCCTTTTCATAAAAGGGCCTGTTAGATATTCTTAGCCCAGGAACCGCATGGGGTAAATGTGACCTTGCTCAGGGAATGGAATTAGTTGGGGATAACACCAACATTTCCTTCCCCCCCCCCCCCCCCCCCCCCCCCAACCAAACAGTGAAGGTCCAAATATGTGTCAGCTCACATGGAACTGGCAACAATGTGTGGTCCAGATGCTGGGATGTCTCATGTTTGTTAAGTTATTTTTTTCTTTCTTCTCATCCTGTTCTCTTTCTCCTCAGCCCCATGTGTATCACTCATCGTTCTCTCACGTCCTGGGGGACCATCATTTCAACACCGTGCCCCCTCCCCTGGCCCCTCCCGTATGCAAAGCAGGTGTCAGCCAAGACAAGGAGGACAGCGGCAACCTCACAAAGAAGCCGGCAGGGTCTTGGGGGGGTGAGAGCACTCACCCTCCTAACACTGCATGTAGTCCCTTTCTCTGTCTCCTCTCTTCTCCATCTACATGCATATGCACTTCACACATATGTTCTCCCCTTTTTTTTCCACTTACAATGTCACAAACACACACACACCCGTGGGCTGGGTTGGACCTGGGGACAGGGAGAGCTGGAACTGCCTGTCTGTCATTAGTATTCCAGCAGGAGGCTCCTGGCCCCGGCCAGACATCTGAGAGGAGCAGCCGCAGCAGATAAAGAAGAAGCCATTAATCCACGGAAGATTACCAGGACTGATACTTTATCCCACCGTAATACAGCAATGCAACCAGACTCATTCCATTTACAATGCCGTCAGAGGAAGAAAGAGGAGAAAAAGGGGTGGGTGAGCTCACCTTTTGGATGGCAAGACACACAGAGAGCCAGCTTACCTTCTTAGCTGGCGCCATTTGAATTTCTCCTTTGATGGAGCAGGGGATGGGCAGAGGCGCGAGCATGAACGTGTGGGCTTGCATTTGATTTGGAGATGTTTTGAATTCAGAATGGGTCACCCCCCCCCCCCTTCTTCAATCACTGTGCCACAGATGGCCACTGTTTCCAGATCTAAGTTGCTCCAAAGAACAGCTGGCTGTCTTTTACTCCTCGCGGAGTCTGTTTAAATCTAATATCCTTAATAAGAACGCTTGTATGAGTCTGTTTGGTGTGTAGCTGACTTCTTCCCCAAGCAACAATAGCTGCACTGCAAGAACCTTAAACCACCAGTGACGTTTCTTGATATGGGCGACAAAACTCTCTACCCAGGGCGACTAGTGAGGAGAAAGGTAATGCAAAAAAATTTGTTTGTCAGTCATTTACATTAACAAAAATAAATAAAGCATTAAAATACCCCCCCACCCAATAAAAAAATTTAACTAATGGCAAAAGAGGGTAAAATGGACCAAAATGACTGTTGCGAGATCTTACACTGAATACATTTTCTGAATGCTTTCCTGGCATTAGGACCTACTTCAGTTGAAACAAGCGTGAAAAGCAAACCTATTGACATGTCAAACCTTAACTGAATTATTCAACAGGGATCCTGGATTCTTTAAAATACAGTTTATGAAACCTCTATATAGAAAAAAAATTTGTGTTTCTGATAAGTTAACTGACAAACAATTTTTTTTTGTTTTTTTGCAAAATGTTCTTCTTCTTTAATGTGGAGTGAGTGTGTGTTTGGTTGTGTGTGGGTCTACAGAGCTTGGAGGCAACCAAACATGCAAGAACCACCACTGTGAACCACCATGCTTGACAACTTTATTTTTCGTTTTAAAGGTAAAAGCTCAGATCTACAGTTGAAACCATCCATCATGTGATAAGACTATCAGCAGAGTGAAACTAAAAGAAAAGAACAATAGCATGGTAGATAAAGGAGATTAGATCCAAGCAGGATTTATACATGCGAACTGATAAAGCTCTGTCACAGTTGGGATTTCTGGATGATGAAACAAATTGCGTTGGAGGAGAAGGAACTGTTGATTCAACTTGCGATGTCGACAGACGAGTTGAGGACAGGAGGGGCCAGATAAAGGAGACAAAGAGGGCAGCAAGAAGGAGGAAATAATACATTCAGCTCAGACAGAGAGAAGAATGAAGGTGTAGGAGAGAAGAGTGTCCACCAAAGGTGCAGCTCAGAGCTCATGTGTCCTGCAGAAAATCCAATCCTTTAGACCTGGCAGATAGTGTTACCATGAGAACAGCAGTAGGGTTATTGTGGGCAAAGGGAGATGGGGAAAAGCCTGACTTGCTCCAGCAACCATCTGTTACTTCAGCTCAGCGTGGCGGTGAGACTCACCTTTCTCTGGAAAGGATTGTAGGGGGTCCAAACGTGATAAAGAAGACAAACAATGACTTCTCACTCTGTCCGGTGTCTTTGATCTGTATGAAGCAAGAAAACTATAATTTTAACAAATTTCAAAACAGAGGGGCTTCTTTTTCAGGAAATACAAAGATGAATGGACGTAAGATTTTTTTTATATAAAACTGAGAGCAAAGTTTGCTTTTCTGAGGATTTGTCAAAAGCAAAAATCCAAGTCATGGTTGCTGTGGAGAAAACAATTCTTCTTCTTTTTTCTTTGATTAACCCCTTCTTTTGTTTACGTTTCGAATAGTATAGTAATATAACAGCTTGTTTCATCATTTTTCAAGACCTTTTTAAATTTGACACAATTATTTGAGCAAATTGAACAAAATTTCACCATACTACAAGGAACACCTACTTGTGTACTTTTTCACATTTTCCCTGGTAAATGTATTCATAACCCTTGAACCTTTTAACACTTTTTCAAACTTTTTGTTAAAACGTGTTTTATTGGGATTTTAAGTGACAGACCAACACAAATTCGTTCTCTAACAAACAAAGACTTTTGCATGTAGGCCAAAAAGCTGCTTTTGCTCTTGTCTGACCAGATCATATGTTACTCATATTTTGCAATCTGCATGTGCTTTGTTCCTCTAACCCCTGTTTCATATAGGCTAGGTATACAGAGAGCATGAGTAATAGTTGTCCTAGCGACACATTCTTGTACTTGAGCTGTGGATCTCTGTAGCTCCTTCAGGGTTACCATGGGCCTGTTGACTTTCTCTCTGATTGATGGCCTGTCAGTTTTGGTGGGCAGCCATGTCTTGGTAGATTTGCAATTTTGCCATGCTGTCTCCATTTTTGAATGATGGATTCCACAACACTCTATGAATTGTCCAAAGTTTCAGTTTCTGTTTTATAACGTAACCTTGCTTTAAATTTCTTCACACTTGCATCCCTGACCTGATTAGGTGGTGTAAATTACAAACAGGTAAACTTTCAGTATTTTGACTTCTAAAGGAAAAAGTATCTGTGATTTTCAGCCCAGTTGAGTTTTATATACAAAATATTCATTAGTCTGTCACATAAATATTATACATTAAAGTTTTTACTTTAAAACATGACAAAATGTTAAAAACCTCAAGAGATATGAATAGCTTTGCAAGACACAGCACAGCTTCTAAGCAGTGAAATATTTCTTTAAAGGATGATATTATAATTTAATATTTTCGTTCTGTGGTCATTTTTATAGGCCAGTTGTCAGACTGGTATGTGGCCTTTAATTGTAAAACCTACTTAAATCATTCAAGAATTTTGATATCAGTTGGAAATCATTTTGAGTAATATGTGTGTCAACTGGTAATAGTTTATAAACAGTCTTGTTACTCAGTGAACTTGATGATTCTGTAGCTCAGACCCAAACATCTGCAGATGAGTCAATAAATAATTTCCCAGGGCTCCCATCATTTTTTTCTTATGTCAGAAAACAATGAAAAAAGCAACAACAACAAAAAACTAAAAGTGTGAAAAAAGTACTTTTTTCAGCAAGGGCTGCAGAAGAAGGAAAATCTACACTATTCCAGAAACAAAAAAAGTTATAATGTTTAGAGAAGAGATCAAATTTCTGGAGTAATGCTTTAATGAATTGTCAATGAACAATTCATCTGTGTATAAATGGAAAAAAACAAACAATTGACCAAACTGTCTAAAGTAATCAAGGAAGAGAGATTCCATATAATATAACAGGAAGTAAAGTAAGCTAGAACAAATAGAAACAACACAAAGCTGCCTGAACTCCAAACAGGAGTACTAAGATCCTAAGAGTAAATCTTAATAAACTATCAGATATAATTAGATAACGTTAACCTCTAAACAACAAAACCCTACACCTCATGACAAAACCGCTAGGGAAATACAACCACCCCAGTCATTTATTTACTCTGATTAAACTGACATCAACAGAGATAAAAAATTTACCTCAATATTTTGAATCCTTCCTCTATTTTCCTTAGAGGACAATAGAAATGGTCTCAATTGGTCCTTATATCATCACAACAGTTTACTTTTAACAATGCTGTCTCTGTGTCAGTGATCTAGTTTTTATGGCCTCCAAGGAAACATTTCAATTCCCCAACCATCTGTGACCTCCACAATTAACTCAGCGGCCAATCATATTAGAGTGTGATTCTAAAGGATATGAGCCATTCAGAACTCTGGAGACGGAGGGTCCTCAATACTTCATCTTGCTGTCAGATGTAGACCATAAGGTCTATGTTGTGATGAGGAATAGCTGACAGTACAGTGGAAGAAGGAAACCTGAAAAAAGGTCACAAAGAACCAGTGAAAAAGTATTCATACCTTGAACTACCACCTAGAACTTTAATATACTTTTATGTCAACATATTGGGGTTTTATGTGATAAACCAACACAAACTATAAATTGATTGTGAAACAGAAGGAACATGATGCATCCTCTTCAAAATGTTTTTACAAATAAAAATCTGAAAGGTGTGGTTTGCATTTGTTTTCAGACCCCTTTGTTCTGATCATCTAAATAAATTATAGTGCAACCAATTGTCATTAGAAGTCACCTAATTGCTATATAGAGTCCACCTGAGTAAATACGGCTGAGATGTAAATGCCTCAGAGTTTGTTAGAGAACAAACAGTAAACAAGTTGGAGATAAAGTTGGGGAGAACTTTAAAGCACGTTTAGCTTATAAAACAATAAGTCAAGCTTTGGATCTCGCAGATCACTGTTCCATCCAACAATCAAAAATGGGGCATGGAGAGCATTAATCCCAGAAGTAGCAAGAGCTGAAATGCCATGGTAGCTCTGCAGGAGCTACAGAGATTTACAGCTCAGGTGGGAGAATGCGTTGAAAGGACAGCCAGGGGACCAGCCCGGGGACCACGGGGCAGTTCGGTGGGTCCTCACACTCGCTATTGCATATTTTTGTGGAGAAACCTTGTATACAAAGCGCGTCCACACAGGTGTTGATAGATACACAGATGATCTATATTGGGCTGCACTTCTCACTAAGTACATTTTACATTCAGAAATCCTGTGTGCTAATTTGTGTATAAGCAAGCAGGGTGTAATCTTTTATTCTATTCATCCTTCTTTCTCTCCTCCTTTTTTCCCCTTCTTCCCTTTTGCCCCATCTCTCTCTTTGTCAAGCTTCTGTTTTCCTTTTCATTTCAGTCTCTGTGTCCATAACAATTGAAATATTCCCAAAGAAGTTTATAATAAAGTTTCTTTTATAAATATCAAGCAGAGCTTTAAAGCAATAGCTGTGATGCTCCGCTTGTGAAAGTAAATCTGTTGGGCAATTTCGTGGCACTCAGACAACAATTCCGAGTGCTACTCTGCCGGAGAGGACACGGTAAAAAAAAAAAAAAAAAACAAAAAAAAAAAAAAAACAAGAAAGGACAGCCATAAGTTAGAATAGAAATATCTCTTATTGCCCGTCAGTGTGGAAATTTAGGCATATCAGCAGCAAATTGAAAAGCAAATGGAAGCATGATACACAGAAAGGTGAAAATATGAAAAACAAAAAAGAAGAATAAGAGACTGTACAGTAAGTAAAACATAAGAAAAAAATACAGTACAGTTATAGCATATTCAGATTAAAAGAAATGTGCAACTGAGTAAGGTGATTTTGAAAATTTACAAAATGTGCATGCATAATTGTGCATCAAAAAACAATAACATACTTTTTACAACAAATGAAGAAACTGTGCAAAAACAGCAGGGATGTAGACACCTATTGAGTTTGTTGGGAGCAGTGATGGTTCTAAAGTCTAACAGCTGCTGGGAGGAAGGATCTGCGATAAAGCTCCTTTGTCCACCAAGGATGCAGTTTTGGGAGAAAAACTCCCAAGCTACGACTTTAATGGAAAATCTGAGATGCCGCCACTACCACAGCTTATAGCTGTGTAGCTTATATACCTCCTTATTTACAGCATCCTCGTCTCTTGTTGCTCCATTATGGAAATCACTGCAGACGAAGCTGCAAGAGAGACTATCCACTTGTAAAACTTAGGACTAACCTTGCCTTATGCACCAAATATGGCTCTTGCTGTTTGGATTTCCCAGTAATACGCGCAATACAATGTCCATCATTGAGCCACATGTGTGCTCAGACAGCTGAGTGTCAGTGGAAGAAGGACAAACTTCATATATCTCTGGAAATTTTAAGAGACTTGAGTCTTGCTTTGTACCAGAAATCTCAGTTTTTATCCAATATTATTCATAACAGTTGCCATTGTTCCAGGGTCTTATTTAACACAGTTAACCCTGTTCTAAATTCCTGCCACCCCTGTTCTGCTCAGTGCCTAAGCCAGTATGTGTGAGAAGTTTCTCTCCTTTTTTATTGAAAAAGTGGAATCTGTCAGACAGGTTACTGGTTCTTCCACCAATGGAGACCATGCTGTCGCCCCCACTGTTCCAGCTGTGTTTGACAAGTTTGAACCTGTGTGTTGAAACAGGTCTTGTTATTGAAGAAACGCCGTACCTTCATGAATGGCACAGTATTGTCCACAAAGAAGTTATTGTTGTCTGTGATGCAGTCTGTGATGCTGTCAATGTCCTCCCCATGAGGAGAACAAAGTTCTTCCCACATAGTGGAGCTGAAAAAGTCCCTTAGAGTTTCTTCAGTCTCCTCAGATGATCTGTTCACTGTGCGTGTCACAGCTGGTTCTCTGTGTACAAGGGGTTTATACAAAGGCCGGAGATGAACCAGGTTGTGATCTGAGCCTCCCAGGGGCGGGAGAGGTAATAAGCTGTATGCCTCCATGGTGTTGGCATACAATAAGTCCAGTAATTTATTGCTTCTGGTAGAGCAGGTAACATACTGGGTAAAGGTGGGTAGAGTGGAGGACAGGGAGACATGATTGAAATCCCCGGATAATAGGAAAAGGGCCTGTGGATGCTGTTTTTGGAGTCTGATGGTGACATCGTGGATGACATCGCAGGCTGCTGCCGCATTAGCAGAGGGGGGAACATACACTGTTATTGCAATAACGTGAACTTCCTTAGTAGATAATACGACCTCATGCTAACAACTAGCAACTCAATGTCTATACTGCAGAGCATCTCTTTGATAGTTAAATGCCCACAGTTGCACCATGTATCATTCACAAACACAGCAAGACATGGAATATCAGGTCCTTGGTGGGATGCGTCACAGCGAAGCTACAGAGCGCTAACAGCTGATCAAGGGGATAAACAACAGGTGCATGGTCACTCATGCAGTCTCCAAATACAAGTGTCGTAAAAAAAGAAAATAACAGCAAAGTTGCTCACAAAAGGGTTAGCTCCATAATGTGTACAAGGCAGAAAAAACAGGAACAAACAACACTTCTAAAAAATAGATTTAAAAAAAGAAAAACTCAGGAAAGAGTGGGAACTGCTGAAACAGGCTGCCTGCACACAGCACAGGAGGTTTTTTTTAGCAGTTGTGCACTTCAAAATCTCACCCCCATTGGAAAATGTCAAAAAACAACTATTGGTAAGATCCTAGACACTGTAATCAACAACAAAAATTAGAAAATGCTTCATGTACATTTATTTTATTTACATGCCACTTGTTGTGGCACTAGTCATTCTGTAACATCAAGAAAATTCTTAACTGGCAGTTTTTTTCTTTTACTAAATCTACTCAAATTAAAGCTTTGTCCTTTTCAAAAAAGTAAAGTAGTGTGAGATTATAGCCTCTTTCACAAAACAGTTTGAGGCAGGAATAAGGAGCCTTTTGCCCTCTCTATGTGATTTTAAAATGACAGATGTGGAGAGATGTGGAGAGATGTTAAGACGAATCGGAGGAAATTTCCAGGTATTCTAATTCATCCCCATACATTCTGCACATTTGTGTTTGATTTTATTGAAGCTAGAAATCCTTTGGAAGAAAAACTGTATACCAGCTGTGTCAAACGGTGGTGAAAATGTAATGGTTTGAATTTGTGTCATTGCCTTGAAGGGGCAGTTACTATACTCTGTAATCTGAAAGAAAATCTCCAACAGAAAAATTGAAGATTTGTTTAAAGGTTAAGGTAAAATTTGACATATTTAATATTTATATTTTATTAAAATATACAGGACAATTAAAAACTACAACACATAGATCTTGAAAACATAATGACACTGAAGAAATGAATATTCATCAGAAATTAAAAATATTTAACAAACTAATATCAGAAACTGGCAGAACACTTTGTGAAATGTATGCAATCCAAGAAATGTCTGTGTCATTACTAATAGGGTATAATATATCCTTATTTGTTCCATAGTGATGCATCCCAGTAATATTAGGCAGGCACACAATAATTTGCAGGATAAGGAGTTGTCATCTCTGTGTAAATCAAAAGTATATGAAATATACTACAAATGTACTAGCTTTTGTGTTGGTACTTGTAGCAGTTTTATCATTTAGAATCTTGGACTGGCAATTTTTCCAATTAACAGTTACTTATCAGAGGGTTTTGTCCAAAGCTGATGTCAATTATCTACACGATTTAAAACATAACATCAAATCACTTTACTTTAGTGGAGGACCAGATATTTAGCAGATCACCTTATGTCTTTGACTTTCTGTCCTGCACTCATGCAGGCTAGAGTCGGAGCCAAATGTTGTGTGTAAGTTCTCCTTGTTTAACATCATCTGACAGCAGTGGCCTGTTTTGTGAGCTTTGTATTTAATTTGTGGTGTATCAACACTGCAGCAGGTCATCGATTTCTTCTTAGGAAACCCTATTATGTGTATGCATAAGAGGAGGCATTATATTTCACCTGGAAATTAACACAGCACAGTGTGGTAGGTATAGATTTTCGTCTATAATAATGCATTTGAGCAAGTTAACAAGAAAGAATCGAGCGTGCAAAGAGCAACCATTCTTTACTCAGACGGATGTGGCTTTGGTGGTTACTTGCAGGATGTGGTTTGGTGGTTTCATTCAGGGGTTAAACGTACAGCTAAAAGTACATACTGAGTTGTTTTTACCAGATCCCCCCCACGAATTCAGGTTCCCAAATATGACATTTCATTGTAACCTTATCTAGCATACCAACAGCAACAGGTGCATTTATTGTTTTTTAGTTGAAAAGACCAAATCATGATTGTGACAAAAAAATAAGCTTCTAACTTCAAGCCAGGTTTATTTTGTCTGTGTTGTGATGCATTTATTAATGATGCTGCTACTGGTTGAATCAACTTCAAGCACAAATGATCTACAGCATAGTTCGGTTTAGTTTATTGTTCCTTCCACCATACAATTTCAACATGTACAGAAGTAAGATAGGTCGCCAATCCATTGGAGGGCAACACAGAGACATACAGGACCAACAACCGTGCACACACTCATTCACACCTAAGGGCAATTTACCTAACAGTCATGTTTTTGGACTGTGGGAGGGAGCCGGAGTACCCGGTGAGAACCCACATGCCTACATACATAATTATTCTTCATATTTGTGCACATGGATTTGGAGCAATTCAATTCTGATGGGAAGAAACTTTGATTTTAAGATAAAGCAAAGTTATTCTCCTACGAAAAATACTTCAGAGAATTTTCACAACTTTAATAAACTGTCATCATTGGGTTTGCAGAGGTATTGAATCTGGGTCCTGTTTTATTTTTTTCACTCTTCTAATCAATAATGTTTCTATGCCAGTTAGCCCGTTTCTATGTTTCTGTGATTGGTCCAAAAGTGGCAAACCATCCTAAAAATGTTTCTTACTAGAAACAAACTAAGATCACCTTGTGTTGCCAGAGCAAGGTTATAAGATGGTCTGGACCAAATAAATCAAATGTGAAAGCATCTTTAAACACTAGGTTATTATAGGTTATGACCGGACAATTGGTGAAACAACTTTGAGAATGCCAGTCAGTCAGTCAGTCATTCTCTACCGCTTCTTCCATAGTGGGTCGCGGGGAAGTTGGTGCCTAACTCCAGCAGTCTATGGGCGGGATGCAGTGTACACCCTGGACTCGTCGCCAGCCCATCGCAGGGTGCTTTGAGAATGTATGAGAGATAAAATGTGTTCATGATATCACATTTGAACATATGTAAAGTATTCATGAATGACAAAACCGTATGTATGCTATTGGGATGTTATGGGATAGACTTAATGCTCACCTTCTACCGATGATCCACTTGGCCCTGTCTTTCAGTGTTTAACCCTTTCTCTCTCCTAGATATAGCAATTGACTGAGCTTTTACTGTAACTAATAATACAGGGGTTGGACAATGAAACTGAAACACCTGGTTTTAGACCACAATCATTTATTAGTATGGTGTAGGGCCTCCTTTTGCGGCCAATACAGCGTCAATTCGTCTTGGGAATGACATATACAAGTCCTGCACAGTGGTCAGAGGGATTTTAAGCCATTCTTCTTGCAGGATAGTGGCCAGGTCACTACATGATACTGGTGGAGGAAAACGTTTCCTGACTCGCTCCTCCAAAACACCCGAAAATTGCTCAATAATATATAGATCTGGTGACTGTGCAGGCCATTGGAGATGTTCAACTTCACTTTCATGTTCATCAAACCAATCTTTTACCAGTCTTGCTGTGTGTATTGCTGCATTGTCATCCTGATACACGGCACCGCCTTCAGGATACAATGTTTGAACCATTGGATGCACATGGTCATCAAGAATGGTTCGGTAGTCTATGGCAGTGACGCGCCCATCTAGCACAAGTATTGGGCCAAGGGAATGCCATGATATAGCAGCCCAAACCATCACTGATCCACCGCCATGCTTCACTCTGGGCATACAACAGTCTGGGTGGTACGCTTCTTTGGGGCTTCTCCACACCGTAACTCTCCCGGATGTGGGGAAAACAGTAAAGGTGGACTCATCAGAGAACAATACATGTTTCACCTTGTCCACAGCCCAAGATTTGTGCTCCTTGCACCATTGAAACCGACGTTTGGCATTGGCATGAGTGACCAAAGGTTTGGCTATAGCAGCCCGGCCGTGTATATTGACCTTGTGGAGCTCCCAACGGACAGTTCTGGTGGAAACAGGAGAGTTGAGGTGCACGTTTAATTCTGCCGTGATTTGGGCAGCCGTGGTTTTATGTTTTTTGGATACAATCCAGGTTAGCACCCGAACATCCCTTTCAGACAGCTTCCTCTTGCCTCCACAGTTAATCCTGTTGGATGTGGTTTGTCCTTCTTGGTGTTATGCTGACGTTACCCTGGATACCGTGGCTCTTGATACATCACAAAGACTTGCTGTCTTGGTCACAGATGCGCCAGCAAGACGTGCACCAACAATTTGTCCTCTTTTGAACTCTGGTATGTCACCCATAATGTTGTGTGCATTTCAATATTTTGAGCAAACCTGTGCTCTTACCCTGCTAATTGAACCTTCACACTCTGCTCTTACTGGTGCAACGTGCAATCAATGAAGACTGGCTACCAGGCTGGTCCAATTTAGCCATGAAACCTCCCACACTAAAATGACAGGTGTTTCAGTTTCATTGTCCAACCCCTGTATGTGCTCTCTTTCAGACTCTAACCTTGAAAACTGGCTCAGAGTTTATATGTTCTTTCTTTCTTGGTGAAACGACTAAAGGAGCTACATCCATTAACATTTACTTTTCCTTCCCACAGAAAGTACTCCTGGATCAGTGCTTCTTTTTTCTCTTTGTGTCTCTGCTCTGTTCTCTCAAACCCCCAGTCGGTCGTGGCAGATGGCCGCTCACACTGAGCCTGGTTCTGCTGGAGGTTTCTTCCTGTTAAAAGGGAGTTTTTCCTCTCCACTGTCACTACATGCATGCTCAGTATGAGGGATTGCTGCAAAGTCAATGCCAGTGACTGTCCACTGTCTCTACATGCTCATCCGGGAGGAGTGACTGCTACAAATCTGACTCGATGCAATCTGCTGGGTTTCCTTAGATAGAAAAACTTTTTATCCAATTTGAATAAATAACTAACTCTGACTGCACTGTTCAATGATTAAGATTAATTGGAATGTATGTACCAGACTTTTGTGAAGTGCCTTGAGACAACATGTGTTGTGAATTGGCGCTATCTATATATATATATATATATATATATGTTGAACAACAAAGTCTCGTGGTAGGAAAATTAAACATAAATTTCCTTTTTTTTCTTTATAAATCCAAATCTGAAAAGTGTTCCATGTGTATTCAGCCTCTTTTACTATAATACCCCCTATTAAAAACCAATAACTAATTGGGTTCCACCTCTGTGTAATTTAATTCAAGAGAACATTAGTGAACAAACAGCAGAAAGACCCAACAACACAGCAGAAAGATCGGGGTTAAAGCTGTGTATAAGTTTATTGCAGGGTTATGTTGTAAAACAATATCCCAAGCTTTAATCATCTCACAAGGTTCTGTTGCATCTATTATTAGAAAGTGGAATGAGTACGAACAGAACAGGTAAAATTATTGAAGCTTATGTCAGAACTGGGTCTTCAAGTGTTTTTTGAAGACCCAGTTCTTCAGAGAGCATTTCCTACCCCAACACACACCCTGTACTTTTCTACCTCCTCTACTGCATTATCTCTTTGTGAAAATCCCTCTATGCCTGCACTCTATCTCTACAGATCCACCCGCTATTGATCACCTCTAACAGAACCTGACTAGTGGTCTCCCTTCTAAGTAGCTTTTTGTGAGCTTCGATATTAAATGCATTGTTATGTTCTCATCTGTACGTCTCTTTGGATAAAACCACCTGCCAAATGCATAAACATAACACTGACGTTACAGGGATAAGTGAACAAGTGTACCTTTTTTTTGCATTTGAGCACCGTGGTCAGAGTTGATGGGAATATAGATGGAGCTAAACACAAGGCAAGCATGGAAGAAAACATGTTAGAGGTTGCAAAAGACATGTGACTGGAGTGGAGGTTAACCTTACAGCAAGGTAATGACCCTGTACATACAACCAGAGCTACAATGGAAGGGTTGAGATCAAAGTGTGTTAAAATGTTCTAGACCTTAATCCAATTAAGAATCTGTGGGAAGACTCACTGCTGCTCTTTATCTAAACAAACTAACAATGGACAAAAACTTCTCTCTAGATATGACGAGCTTGTAGAGACATACCAAAACAGACTTGCAGCTGGAATTGCAGCTGAAGATGGTTCTATTGACCCAATAGGAATGAAGACAGATTTTCCACTTGGTGTTGGTTTGTCACATAAAATGACAGTAAACGTTTTAGGTTATAACATCAGAAATAGTGGAAAAGCTTTATTTGAAGCCTGACTGTTATAACCTGATTTGAAACAAGCATACTACATATGGATAGTTCTGTCTGCATCACATTATTTGATTGTAGATTACAAATGTCTGTCTTTTTCAGAGTAGCTGGTTGTCACAATCTGCCCGTTAGGTTTTGAGTTTGAATTCTACTGGTTCTATCTGCACTGCTATGTTCTTCAGTTGCTATTATTTCTGTTCATTTCAGATTGATTAGATTAACCATTCATTCTTGTGTTAAGTTTTTAGATTCCTGTGTTAGATATTAAAGTTTCTCTGTGGGTCTGTTCTTCCTCTTTATGTTCTTTAAGTTATTCTCTTTGTTTACTTAGATGTTTTGTTATTATTCTGACGTCCTTGCTCATCTGTGTTAATCAACCTCCCTCTATCAGTTACATTGCATTCCTGGTCACCAGCTGTCTCATATTCCTTCTGATTTGTTCTCCTGTTTCCTTGGTCCATTTCCTCAGTATTTATTCTCTCTGGTTTTCTGTTTCACCACTGGATCGTACTGTTTAACTTCTTCTCTGTGTTCTGTGCCCTGCCTGCCTGTAAGGTTTGGTGTTAGTCAATTAAAAGTACTGATCAACTCATCATGTGACTCAAAGCTTCTGATCTGCATGTTGGTCCTGCAAACACTCAGCGTTTGTTGACACTGGTGAGTGAAGAATTTAAGGTGTGATCACATGATTGAGTGTTTATACAGCAAGTGTGTTAGCTCTATCTCTAAAACTTTTGCATATGTGGGTCAGAGTTTTTGTAAAGGTGCACACACCTTCTCTTTAATCTTATCTTTATAAATCCAACCTTTATTTCTAGGAGTGGCACCCACTGTTTGTGCAGGCTGCAGAGATTTAAAATGACATTATCTGATCTTTTAAAACGAACTCAGAAAAACATCTGAGAGAGACACATTCTCGTGCATGCATTTAATAACACTACCTATGGTCAGCACATCTTTTAAATCTGTACCTGGTCTTCTCTTCTTGACCCCATAATCTCATCCTTGTCTCACAATGCGCTTCCTCCCTCTTTACCTCATCCTGTTTCCTCTAAGCTGAGAACATCTCAGTCTTGCTTTGAAATGCGGAAATGAAAGAAAGTCTAAGCATTTTGAAGCTCGAGGAACCATTCTTCCATAAACACTGTATGATAAAGATTACAGAGGCACAGGCAGAGATAGAGCATCACGGATTTCAGGGAAAGGGCTTACTCCCATTGGTAGATGGTTCTTTTTTTCCCCACTGAGAAAAGCTCCTGCTGAATGATGTGGTCTGTCTGTGTTGACAGGCTGAAGATAAGGAAGTGCCCTCAGGTATTAGTTGTCATTGCATTTCACCAGGAAAAGGAGCTGAGAGTAGCTACCTTATTTTCTTCCTTCCTCCTCAGTGGACCACCTTTTCCTTTTCTTTTGGATGAATAGAGAAATTCGCAACAACAAAGCCTTCGACTCTCATTAAGTCAGCTGCAAAGGCAGCCACAACCAAGGAGCACAATATCTGAGGCAGATGAGTAATCCCCCTCTGCTCAATCTGGAAGCTGGCACAGAATTTCAAATGTCCATAATAACTGGCGGTATAGGAAGTGAAGGACACACACATACACACTCTGACGCACTGTGATGAAAAAAATTGGTATTGACCATTAGCCCAATGCAGCAGAGCAGAACTAAAATGTCCTTCATCTTAGAATGTCACACTGTGAGTCTGACTGCGCGAATATTTGTGTGCACCAAGTCTCATAGCAAAACATCTTGGAGGACAAAACAAACAGAGCTCTGGCTATTTAGCAGGGTCTTTAAAATTGCTTTTTTAATAAATAATCACTTCAGTCTTTTCTTTTAAATTAGGAATAACCAAATAAGTCAAAGCAAATTAGATAAAATCTCATTCAATAATTAACTGCTGGCTCTTTTGGCCAAAACTGCAGCAGTATATTTTCATCCTCTGCTTCCTGCATATTCAGCAGCAGATCAAGAAGGTTGCAGTAGCTTGCAAGAGGGAAAAACGCTATTGGTAAATCCATTTAGCTTCTGCCTACCTTGGAAATATGGAGCTGAGATGCAGGAATGAGTCAGCTCTTTTCACTTGGGGAATGAATCATTCATCTTGGCTGCCAGCAAGGTCCAGGACCGGATGAAGAAGAGGAGGAGGAGGGGGTTTAGGGGACTCTGAGCAGGAACTGATGGCTGGTTCTTCTGCTGACTCCACATACAGCTAGTAGACCTGCTGGCTTCTGATGCATGTGCTCTGGCATGGCTTAGATGATGAGAGAACAAAGGCTAAACAGCACATACTGTTGTCAGATGCAAATATGTGGAAAAATGTGCTCTGGTTCGATTAGACCAGAAAGCATCGCCTTGAACACACCATACCCACCATGAATCATGGCCCTGGCCATGGGCGCCTGATTATGCTATAAAATTTAGAAAGACATGCCACGCTAGATTTGTTTCAGTTATATGTTGATTTATTTAGCTGATTAAAAACGTGTTAAAAGCCATATTCTGTTCAAAAGTCACTCGGTTGCTGTTTTTAGGACTAGTGAGGAGCAACAGACAAACACATATTTGGACTGTTTTGATCCTGTGGAGCTTCCTGAGTTATCAGAACTATTAGCTTCATCTAGACCTTCAACTTGTATGCTAGACCCAATCCCAACCAAATTATTTAAGGAAGTGTTCCCTCTGATTACCAGCCCCATTTTAGATATGATTAATCTATCCTTAGTTAATGGATATGTACCACAAGCTTTTAAGGTAGCTGTAATTAAACCTTTGCTTAAGAAACCTTCGCTTGATCGAGATGACTTAATAAATTACAGACCGATATCCAATCTTCCATTCTTATCTAAAATTCTTGAGAAAATAGTTGCTAATCAAATGTGTGAGCATTTACACAGCAATGACTTTTTTGAAGAGTTTCAGTCAGGTTTCCGAGCTCATCATTGCACTGAAACAGCTCTGCTGAAAGTCACTAATGATATTCTTATGGCCTCAGATAATGTACTTGACTGTACTGTACTGTGTCTGTACTGGTTCTGTTAGAGCTCGGTGCTGCATTTGATACAGTCAACCATAATATTCTCTTAGAAAGGCTGGAATATGCTGTAGGGATCAGGGGAACAGTGCTAGGCTGGTTTAAATCTTATCTGTCTGACAGATTCCAGTTTGTTCATGTAAATGATAAATCATCTTTAAACTCGAGGGTTAATTGTGGAGTACCACAGGGTTCAGTACTTGGGCCAATTCTCTTTACTATATATATGCTTCCAATAGGTAAAATTATCAGGCAGCATAGAATAAATTTTCACTGTTACGCTGATGATACTCAGCTTTACTTATCCATAAATCCTGATGAACCCAACTAGTTAGATAGACTACAAGCATGTCTTGAAGATATAAAAACTTGGATGACTTTAAATTTTTTGCTTCTAAATTCAGACAAGACAGAAGTTGTCGTCTTTGGACCCGAGTCTTTAAAAAAGAAACTGCTTAGTCAATCACTTAACCTTGATGGCATTAGGTTGACCTCTGGTAATAAAGTAAAAAACCTCGGTGTTACTTTTGACCAGGACATGTCATTTAAATCCCATATTAAACAGGTTTCTAGGATTTCCTTCTTTCACCTCCGGAACATTGCCAAAATTAGAAATATCCTATCCAGGAGTGACGCTGAAAAACTAGTCCATGCATTTGTTACTTCAAGGCTGGACTATTGTAATTCTTTACTATCAGGATGTCCACAAAATGCAGTTAAAAGCCTTCAGCTGATTCAAAATGCTGCAGCAAGAGTTCTGATGAAAATTGATTTTTGCTTCCCTTCATTGGCTCCCTGTTAAATCCAGAATAGAATTTAAAATTCTCCTCCTCACATATAAAGCCCTTAATGATTTAGCTCCATCATACATCAGAGATCTGATTGTTCCATATATTCCTAACAGAGCACTTCATTCTCAGACTGCAGGTTTACTGGTGGTTCCTAGAGTCTCTAGAAGTAGAATGGGAGGCAGATCCTTTAGTTATCAGGCTCCTCTCCGGTGGAACCAGCTCCCGGTTTGGTCCGTGAGGCGGACACCCTGTCTACTTTTAAGGCTAGGCTTAAAACTTTTTGATAAAGCTTGTAATTAGAGTGGCTTAGTTTATCAGGGAGGAAGCCTTCCTCCCTCCCTCTTGGATGGAGTAAGGGGGACTCAGGTTTAGCCGGGTCAGTTATGGTTGAGGTGCAAACACACCCTCCATTTCTGCTACCTGTATGACCCCTTCTCTTTTCCAAGGGTTATAATCAGTCTGACAGAGAGAGGTATCCCAATCCTTGTGGTTTTTAGTATAACAATGACCATCAGTGGTACCCTTTGTGGGGTGCCTTGAAACAACATTGTTGAAAATATGCGCCATTTAACTAAATAATCTGAACTGAAACTTTCTGTGAAGGAGGCAAATTCAGCTCTGATATATAGAAATGTTGTTTTTCCTCTTA
This sequence comes from Crenichthys baileyi, assembly GCA_036173005.1. Taxonomy (NCBI): domain Eukaryota; kingdom Metazoa; phylum Chordata; class Actinopteri; order Cyprinodontiformes; family Goodeidae; genus Crenichthys; species Crenichthys baileyi. The sequence continues at coordinate 803,652 of JAHHUM010001464.1, forward strand.
CCTATCCCCTCCTAGGCACCCAACTGTCTGACCGAAGAGATCACACTGAGATGAAGTGACGTTTATTTTCAAATCAGACTGCGGCACACTGGGTGAGTTGGTTCAAATGAACTTCTAGGTAATGAGGGGTGGGACAAAAATTTAGCAAATATTTCTTTTCAGCTATAAAACAATGAGAGCTACCAGAGGCTTTGTGAAATTGATTGCTGAAGTCTTATACATTTTTTATGATTGCAGAGATTAAAACATTTATTTTGCTAGAAACTCAAGCTAGCTAAGCCACTGTTAAAAATAGGGGAGCATTCGCTTCAGTTCCTCCACTGTGCAGGTGCCTATGATGGCAGCATGATCTTGTGGGGATGCTTTTCTTCACCAGCTCAGAGTTATTGGGAATATGGGTGGAGCATCTGATATATGAAAACATATTCGAGTGTTAGAATGGCCCTATCAAAGTCTAGGCCTAAATCCAGCGAGCTATGTCATTCTCTACAGAAATCCAAATAATCTAGCTACAGAATCGAAACAGAAAATTTACTTTTCAAAATATTTCGCTTTACAAAACCTTTCATGGATTTAAAATAACTAAAAAGAGCAGAACTGTATATTGAATCATAATTTTAATCCTTGCAGTATCACAAATACGGATGACTTGAATGCAATAATTCAGTATTTATATATATATATATATATATATATATATATATATATATATATATTATATATATATATATATATATATATATATATATATATATGCACTGCTCAAAAAAAATAAGGGAACACTTAAAACAACACAATATAACTCCAAGTAAATCAAACTTCTGTGAAATCAAACTGTCCACTTAGGAAGCAACACTCCACCTCCATCAGGCCACAAATGTGGATGTGTCTGCACAAACGGTTAGAAATCGACTCCATGAGGATGGTATGAGGGCCCGACGTCCACAAATGGGGGTTGTGCTCACAGCCCAACACCATGCAGGATCCTTGACATTTGCCAGAGAACACCAGGATTGGCAAATTCGCCACTGGCGCCCTGTGCTCTTCACAGATGAAAGCAGGTTCACACTAAGCACATGTGACAGATGTGACAGAGTCCGGAGACACCATGGAGAGCGATCTGCTGCCTGCAACATCCTTCAGCATGACCGGTTTGGCAGGGGGTCAGTAATGGTGTGGGGTGGCATTTCTTTGGAGGGCCGCACGGCCCTCCATGTGCTCGCCAGAGGTAGCCTGACTGCCATTAGGTACCGAGATGAGATCCTCAGACCCCTTGTGAGACCATATGCTGGTGCGGTTGGCCCTGGGTTCCTCCTAATGCAGGACAATGCTAGACCTCATGTGGCTGGAGTGTGTCAGCAGTTCCTGCAAGATGAAGACATTGAAGCTATGGACTGGCCCGCCTGTTACCCAGACCTGAATCCGATTGAGCACATCTGGGACATCATGTCTCGAGCCATCCACCAACGTCACGTTGCACCACAGACTGTCCAGGAGTTGGCGGATGCTTTAGTCCAGGTCTGAGAGGAGATCCCTCAGGAGACCATCCACCGTCTCATCAGGAGCATGCCCAGGCGTTGTAGGGAGGTCATACAGGCATGTGGAGGCCACACACAATACTGAGCCTCATTTTGACTTGTTTTAAGGACATTACATCAAAGTTGGATCAGCCTGTAGAGTGTTTTTTCCACTTTAATCTTGTGTCCAGGCCTCCATTGGTTAATACATTTGATTTCCATTGATTACTTTTGTGTGATATTGTTGTCAGCACATTCAACTTTGTACAGAACAAAGTATTCAATGAGAATATTTCATTCATTCAGATCTAGGATGTGTTATTTGAGAGTTCCCTTTATTTTTTTATTTATATATCTGCAAATACAAATGAATACATACGTTCTTAGCACTCTTTAATTTTAGCACTCATATAAACAGCATGGATCTAGCTGTGCGTAATTTAATCTCAGTATAGATCCAACTGTTCTGTGAAGGTCTCAGAGGTTTGTTAGAGAACATTAGTGAACAGACAGAATCATGAGGACAAAGGAAACACTCTAGACATGTCGGGAAAAATTCTAAAGACATTTAAAGCAGGTTATTAAAACAATATCCCAAGATTAGTACATCTTACAATGAACTGTTCAATCCATCATCTGGTAATAGAGTAGAGTATGGCGCAGCCAAAAATACATCGCTGTTCTCCTGATTTGATAGGCCAGGGCTGCAGAGATTTGCATCTCAAAAAGTCTGATTGAAGGACAATTATTTGTTGTACAATCAACAAATCTCCCCTCCTTGCAAGAGTGGCGAGAACAAACTGATTATTGAAAGAAAGTCTTAGGAATTTTAATAACAAGCCATAACATGTATCAAGCCACTGTAGAATAGTCTATATCAAATCATAAGCATGTGTTTGAATGGCCCAGCTAAAGTGCAGGCCTAAATCCAATTGAGAATACATGGCAAGGCATGAAAATTGGACTTTATATGGAATTTTGGACTGTGCGAGAAAGCCAGAGAATCACAACAATCATGGGGAGAACATGCAAACTCCATGCAGAACAGCTCTGGCTGGAATTTAAACCCAGGACATTCTTGCGGTACGGCAGCGGTGCTAATAATTCACCGAGCAGCCCTCGGATAAAATCAAACCATTTATTGATTTAACTCTATACCAAATAGTACACAAAGGAAAGTAAAACAGTGTTTCTATGGGAAGATATTGATGCAGAGCACTCTTGTCTGGCATATTGCAGCTGGAGTATCACAATGAGAAACTGAACACCAACACTCTTTCAACCACAGCTTTGAATAATGTTGTGCTACGGGGTGATACTTGTTTCAGTTCCCTTAGAAACTGCAGTCCCTGCTGGGCTCATTTCATTTTTAGTGGTGTTCTTAGATGGGTGACTCAGCTGTACATTGAGGAACATAATGATGTCCTCTGTCTCATGTCATTTGCAGTGTCTAACTGAATTTAGTTCTCTGCGTATAAATCCTAACAATTTTATGACTGCACCTCTGCTCGCTGGATTGAGATCTGTTGAGTGTGGAGGCCACTGGAGTATAGAAAACTCATCGTCATGATCAAGAAATCAGTTTGAGGTGATATGAGCTTTTCGAAATGGTGCATTATTCTACTGGACAAGCCATCAGAGGATGGGAAAGCTGTGGTCATAAAGGCAACAGTACTCAGGTTTGTGTTGTCATTTCAACAATGCTTACTTAGGTGCAAAGTGTGCCTGGGTCATTTATACAAGGAAGGATGGATACATTCTTCATGTTGGTTAGGGCAAATTCTGACTACAACCTGAAAGTTACAGCAGAAACCAAAGTTGGACCGAGAAACACTTTTCCAATCTGTTTTTGTCCAATTATGGTTAGTCTTTGCAAACTGTAGCTTCAGTTTCCTGTTCGCAGCAGACAGGAGTGGCAGCAGGTGTGGTCTTCTGCTGCTGTTGATCATCTGCTTCAAGATTCAGCATTTCCAGTCTGAGATGGCATTCCATGTATCCTGGTTGATTTAAACAGGGATTGCATTTCTGTAATCTCCAACAAGTCTGTCCATTCTTCTCTGTCATCAACAAGGCATTTCCTTCCACATAACCTCTGCTCACTGGATATGTTCAGTTTTTTGTACTAATCTCTTTAGACTGGAGAGATGGTTCTTACTGAAAATCACTGATGATCAGCAAGTATTCAAACCAGTCCGTCTGGCACCAACAGCCATGGTACATTCAAAGTCACCTAAATCCCATTTCCTCCATATTCTCTTGCTCAGATTGATTGAGGCAAGTTGTCCTTGCCAATGTACAAATGTTTTGGGTTGCTGTCATGGAGCTGGCTGATTCACTATCTGTGTTACCATACCTAATAATGTGGCTGGTGAGTGTATTTAATTATGTACCAATTTAGGCATCAATTTTGTGTACTTAAAAAGACATGAGCAATGACAATCAAGTTCAGATGAGTTTTATTTGTTCTGTTTGATGTCTGATTGTTCAGATTTAAGAAATCCCATCTTCATCAGAACATGGCATGCTATGAGGTGCCCTTAATGTCAGCTCTTTCTTTGTTCTCAGAGAGACTGAGGTAGTGCAAGAGCAAGCTTAGTTAAATTGTGGTAGGACAACCTCACCCAGAGGGATGCAGAGATGACTGGAAGAGATGGGAGAGCAGTAAGGTGGAGGAGGAAAGCAAAAGATAACATAAAGATAATGACACAGGAGCAGAAAATATTAGGGAATATGAGGAAAGTAAAAGCGAGCAGAATTGACTTTCAGAGTGACACCATGAGACCTCCTCCCCCTCCATTCTCAATGAGCAAGAGTGAGAAAGGCTGGAGGCCACCAAAGGGGCAGAATATATTAGATGAGGCTCAAAAAGTGAAGCAAAGAAGTCTGCTACAGATGTACACAGAGTTAAAGCTTCTTATGAATGTCAATAAGAGTTAATAAGATAACAATGCTTTTAAAAAGAACATAGGTCAAGTTTATTATAAATTAGATTAAGCGTATTTGACTAGGCATCAAGAAATGTGGCTTTATTAAGAGAGTAGTGGTAAGTGAAGAAGGAGACAGACATAATGAAAAACACAAGGATTACAGCATTATCTGACCAAGTATTATCACAGGAAGAGGATGTATCCCTTCACACAGAGGAAATGCCTTGATAGAACGGGGAAACAGGTGGTGCTACCATGTGATCAAGACAGATCAACATGTGGAGATTAAACAAGAAGACTGTAGCCTCTGTGGACACGGACAATTATATTAAAATCCTATAAATCTTTCAAACCCAAAATAAGTAAAAAGAAAAATCAGTTTATTTTTATTTTATTTTATTTTATTTAAATTCAAGATGCCTGTGCATCTGTAGCAAACTGTTAAGGACTACTTAATCTACAGTTGAAAAAAAAACAATCACCTCCCTCCTTGACTGATCCTTATTTCTTGATATAATGAAACAAGTCCTTAGCTCAAAAGTGTTCTTGAATGTTTTTCTCATGAAACTTACGAAACAGCAGATTTATTAGCAGTTTTTTTTTGACGTTTTGCCTCCAGTTAGTGAGAACTTTGCTGCTTGTTGTAGACTTATAAAAACGGTGATGATCAATAAATAGCCAAATAAACCAATGAAAGGTAGGCCATAGAAATGAGCTTGAAACTTTTCAATGAAGTGTCATGTTTTGATGACGTGGAGGACCCAAACACGTGCAGGAGGCAGGCAGAGCCATGTAAAGATTGAAATAATCACAATCTAACACTTATAAATCTTAGAATCAAAGGAGATAGAAAAACACAAAAGAAAGCTGAAAGCAACAGGGAACAAAGGAGAAACCAGCAAGGAGAGTGTTGGGACCCACAGCCATGGATTACAACATGAAGTTCGGTACAAACTTTTCTGGAACTTTCAAAATAAATTGCACGAACCGACTCTTCCAGCACAACTTAGGAAGGGGGGGGGGGGGGTAACAGTGGACTTCCCGTGAGGTCACTGCCCGTATAAAACCCCTACCTTTCCAATGAATCGATCTCTTCCATCCGGACCCCTCTGCGGAGCTGGCAGGAGAGACACAGCGCGCTAATGTCTCTTTGCAGGCAAACAGACATAACTCTTCAAACTGGATCCAAGAGTGTCATAAGATCACGCGGTCATATGCACTAAGTTATGTACGAATGAATTGCTGTTTGTGTATCCGGTATTTCTTTCAAGAACAGGAATAATTAAGGTACAAGCGTTGCTTGACTTTCTCTCTGAGGTCTACAGAGGCAAACTTTGTTTCCAGAGAGTTTCTCAGCAGAGACGCTGTCTCTACGATGCCGACTGAAGCAGTTTCCCGATCTGAAAGGAGGACAACAGGGACCACATCACCGTGGTCACCGTAGCAACTGTGCAGTTTGGTTGGCGGCCTTCCCCACAGCTACGGAGGTTAGCTGAAGCTAATCCTTTGTTCACAGAGCTTTCTTCAAACTTTGTCATCGCCCGGACAACTTCTCCTCACCACGGTTCATACGAGGTTAGGTTTGGGCAGAGTGGTAGAAGTGGTTTAGGATTAAATGATCTAAACGTTTTTCATTTTATGAAGTTTGTTTTTGTTTGTGTTGAACTCAGCTATCTTGGTGCTAGCAGGCTATCTGCTCAGCACGTGCTCAGTTTTGTGTTCTGTGTTTGTGTGTTTTTAAGGTTAAGACAAACTTTACTTGAAGGGTGATTTTAAACACAGAAGATTGATCATAACGCGCCGTCCGCGCTTATGCATTTTATTCCTTTTATTAACGGTATTTTAAAGGTGTGTGTTTGATTCTGGTGTTAAGCTATCAGCTTCTTTTGTTATCTTTAACTGCTAACAGGTAAGAACACGTGCTTGCCTAATAAAGATCATCTACCCAGAAAGGTTGTTAGTTTTCAATCCAGTAAATAATATTTCACTCACATTATTTTATTAAACTTGATAACTAAGTAAATACCATTAAGCCCCATTTCTCCAGAAAGATTTGGCTCTTTTCCAAAATATTTCCTTAAATATTTTACCATTTCCTCAATAATATTTCTTTAAATATTATTTTAATAAATAAAGGCAGCTAATGAGACATCGTTGAGAATTAGTCATCCAGAAGGTTGGTTTTATTCAGCAGATCATTCTTTAAAACATTATGTTATTAAAATATTTTATCTGATCTTGCATTGTGAATGGTTGTCTAAAGGTGTACTGATTTTGCCTAAGTTGGTTCCAAGACTAAATTAACTTCATTTCCAGATTCTTCAAGATAATCCTTGGTTCTCAAACATAAACATTGCATGGTAATGTTGCATCACTCTTTCGGTCATGGTTTTCAACCATCTTTAATCAACTTGTTTATATTGTACATAACCCATTAGTCTTCCCTATTCTTTAATTCTGCTTGGTACTTTAGTTGGATTGTTTTAGCATGGTAAAGAGTTTGTTGATTGAAATATGTTTGACTTTGAGTTGACTTATTTTTGTTAATAAATTCTTGTATTTTAAGAAATTGTGTGAATTCATTCCATGTGTGTGCAGAGTTTTGCTGTTCAATAATGTCAGAGCTTGGCTCACCCTTTTCGATTTTGTCCTAATACCACCGCCTTACTGGGCTGGTATTCACAGGACAACCCTTAACAGACCGAAATATTATTTGATAAAATATTAAAGTATTAATATTAAATATTAAATAATATATTCAGATTCATAATCACAACAAGTGGATGATAACAAGAGCCTAAATACCAGTGACATGCAGTCAAGATAGGCCTTGCCTCCCCAAGACATTTTGCAAAATGTAATTTTCAACATTAAATTATGTTTACTCTTATGTAAGTCTTACTTCATGTAATTTTGATGATACACCCTAATCAGCTGATTAACTCAAAACACCTGCGAAGGTTTCCTGAGGATACTAATGGCCTCTCAGTCTGGATCAGTAGGCTACACAATCATAGGGAAGACTGCTGACGTGACAGATGTCCAGAAGACATTCATTGAAAATCTCCACAAGGAGGGTAAGCCACAAAAGGACATTGCTAAAGAAGCTGGTTGTTCACAAAGTGATGCTTCCAAACGGAACCACACAGAGAATCTATGGAGTATTGTCAAGAGGAAGTTGAGAGACCCCAAACCCAACAATGCAGATGACCTTAAGGTCTCGATCACCAGTGCCAAAGGTTGATCGCCTCCATGCCACGCTGCATTGATGCAGTAATTTATGCAAAATGAGGCCCATGTGTATATGTGTGCTTATGTATGTGTATATGTATATATACACACAAACCAAATGCATGGCAAAGTTTGCATAGACATAATGTTTGAACACTAGGCAAGTTGGAATGTCCTGAACACAATGAAGCCCGATTTAACAGAGAAAACTGAACATGCATAGGCAACTGTACTGTTTGGCTCATAAACAGTAAATTAAGTAACACTTTGAAGAATACTGCTTGATTGTAAATTAAAAAGGTGTTTTCTTAGATTAGTTTTGGTAATATGTGTAATTAGAGTTATTTTCTTCTACTAACTGATAAATGCAATCTTTCCTAATGTCTCAATTTGCTGCACCATCTCTTCCACAGCACCTTTCCAAAAGACACGCAGAGGATTGTGCAAAACTGTTCAGAACACAAATCAAAGCAAAGTTATCTTTCCACACATTTAGAAGCCCTGCTTTATCCCTAACCAATCTCCCTATGTTTTTTTTTTTTTTTAATCAGGGATGACACCATCTGAAAATCCTCCAGCAGAAGCTTGGTCTAATCTGTCTCCCCCTACACCAAGGACAAGCTGCGACATGATGTGTGCACTGATGAGTGGATGAATGGCTGTCAGCTGTCCTCCACCAAGGAGCTGCATGATGCCACAGTGATATATATAAAAAAAAGGGGATGGGGTGGGGGTAAGAGGTTTTGCCATCGAACCTGCACGCCAAGGCAACCATCTGCCCTGAAAACCTCACGGCTCTTCCAAAAAATCTTAAAACCTACAAGGTGTACGTTTAACATTCTGCTTACTAAGAGAAACGCATCCACAATCTATTATAGTGACAATTTATATCCATAAATTTGAACTTGACGTTCAAACTCCATCAAATAAAAAATACATAGATAACATACAGAATTAAAAGATACACCAACAAGATATACTTAAATATAGTCTTGTCTTATCGTTCTCTTGACAAACTAAAAACAGCTTTGTCCATCCCAGCATGAGCTGGTGACTGCTCTTTATCATCACAACAGAGGGAGCTCCTGTCACTGCTGTGCTATGCTTCGTCCCTCTGCACCTTCTAACGCTTCATCTCTTATGATAAATTAATGCCGGCTGATGATGACGGATATCAGTGTGCCAAGGTAACTGCCATTATGTAGCGGTGATTGAGGGTCGCTCAAGCGAAGCGGATGTTTATACTGTCCCCCTGGTGTAAAGTGCTGCTGAGGAGCTGCCGTGATGACAGGGGTCATTAGCTCAGGGAAGGTCAGTGGTGTTAAGCTTATTCACTTAGATGTGATTGAGACCGATGCTCTGCAAAAAGAGGTGGAATATCTGAGCCCCCACATGAAATAGTTTGAGGATGGTCAGTAACTTAAAGACTAAAGACACAGCCAATACTTCAGTCAACCAAAAACAATGAATTTGTCATTTGTTAATGGTTGCTTGACAGCATCATTTAAGTAGTCATTTTTAACAGCAGCTTCTGAGGTTTGAAAAAACAGATTAGTCAGACACCCTAACTTAAAGAAGCTGTTACTTTTTACAGTAGGCTCTTTATTTAGTGTCTTGCTGAAGAGGATGCGCAATATCTTTGGGAGTTTTATGAGAAATTGCTTTTTTAAGAGATTAAGCTTCAGAATATGCACTTGTGTTCTGCATTTAAGTTGTTCACATACGGAGGCTTGCTCATTTACTGACACCTATAGAAAGTATTGCAAAGTAATCTTTAATCCCAGATGCATAATCTCACGCTGTACATTTTAGAAAAATCAAGTCTTTATTTTTATTACATTTGCTAAGTAAGGAAAAAGTCCTACATTGAGAAATAATAGCTTTAATTTTCTTTTTATGCAAAATTATCTGTAGCCACACAATTCCTATGTTAAACATTTTTTGATTTGTATTAATTCTTTTTAAGTTGATCAGAGTGTCAAGTAATTTTTATTTAGTAATTCAAATATTTCCCTTTGGTATAAATGTAATAAGACATGTTTCTCTTTCAAGCCTCTTATCTTTTGGTACTAAAAATTAAGTGTATAAAAAGAAAGAAGAGTTCATAGTTTGCATGTGTTATAGAACATTTTAAAAAGCTGGCAAAAACATCAGCACTAAACAAATGCAGTACCTGAAATCAAAATTCAAAGGAGGTCCAAGTGTAAAGATACTAACCAGTGGTGTATTTCCTTTCTATAGTAGCTGTCTGACACTTTGATAATAAAAAGTGAATTTCCATGGCAGGATTTCAGAACAATACCAATTGTGCATTGTGTAAACTAATCAATGACATCAGATGGGGGTATAGGGTGTAAGGGCATCGAGGATAATGATAAATGCTGAGGTTTGAGGTGAACAGCTGCCATGAGTAAACCATGTGCTGAGCAAATTCATTTTGTAAGACATGGATTCTAAAGTCTGCTGGACTACATGAACGCAAGTGACCGAGAAAACCATAAAATCAGACAATAGGAAAGTTTAAAATGGAAAGTGGCTTAATCTTTTGATTTATCCACCTAGACTAGTTACATGACTTACCTGTTCTGTGGCAGAGCATGCTGTTTTGAAATATATACAAATCCAGTATAGAGGAAATTGATAAAATCATTTTCCTGAGCAACTTCTGTTTTTGGCTACAGAGCAATGTGATTTGAATTTTCTTACCTTTTCCCTTTGCTGTTGACTGCAGTGATGGCGATGGTAGAGACTGTTCTCCAGGTACCAGTATGGTGGGTGTAACTGATTGAAATTAGCAATCACTCTCAGCAGAAGTGGCATTTCTTGCTTTAATGATCCACTGGGCAACTCCTTCCTTTTGCACCACCTTCCAGACCACCTCAGCTTTTTTGCACGTTTTCACACAAAAAAATATATATTTTGCTAATGTTAATATCACCACCAGAGACAGAGAACCCAAATTCAGCCAAACACAAAGTGATAAAAAAAGGTTTATTCAGAAACTCAGGATCAGAAGAACAGCAGTCAGCTTCCAGGAACCCCTGAGAACAGAGAGACTAGTTAGTGGCAAATTTAAAACTCAGGATCTGCAAGGAGTTAAAAAAAGCCACTAACCCCTTCTCAGTCTGGTGATGAGGCAAAAATCCAGAGGGGGAAAGAGATCCAGAAAAGTTAATGAGGAAAGCGTCCAAACAAAACTGAAGTCGGATTGCCGACTGATCCAAATCCTCCGGGGGAAAACAGCTGACGTTTGTGACAGGAACACAGAGAGCTGTGATTGCCCCCTCTTGACAAAAACCCCAGGCAGACTAGAGAGCCAGGCAGGCTCAGGCTGAATTAAACCAGTGGCTAGGCTGAGTAAAAAATCCAGGGACAAAAACAAGGTTGAATTTCCCCCCAGGGCTAGAGGCGACCGAGACAAGGGGCAGGCAGAGACAAAACCCCAGAGGCGAAAACAGAGTCGAAATCCAAAACCAAGCCGTCAGACAAGGAGCAGGAAAAGGGGGAATAATCCGTAAGGGAAAGGGCAAGGTCATGGAACGAGGAATCAGTCAGGAAGGAACGCTGGATAACTACTCAAAAAATGTTTTCAAAAAATCTGGCACCGTCTGCCTGTCAGAGGGTCTGTATATAACTGCAGCTCCACAGGTTTGTGTGGCCCTGACGGTGATTGCCCCAGCAGCCGAAAAGGTGAAGCAGATGAGTTTAAAATTGCAAGAGGGGAGAGCAGAGCAGGCAGAGGGGCCCCAAATCATAACAGTACCCCCTTTCCCAAGGTCCGGGTTTCCGGGACGGACCCTGAGGCTGATAAGGATGGATGCGATGGAACCCCCCGGGATGGGGGTTTTGTCCACTATGAATTGTCCCGGAATCCGGGACCTCTCCTGGGCCCCCATAGCCCTCCCATGTCCACCAGGTAACATATGCCACGCCCCCCCCCTGCCGTCTGGACCGGGATGATGCCCCGGGAAACAGTGTTCAAAAAGGGGCCATCAGCAAGAAGCCGGGCGGGTGGAGGGGGCCCGGAGGGGGCCCCGAGAGGGGGACACCAACATAGGGCTTGATCCGGGACACGTGGAAGGTAGGGTGAACTCTCATGGCACGGGACAGAACGTAAACGAACAGCCGGGATTGATGATCTTGGATAGGGGAAAAGGGCCCCACAAAACGAGGTGCCAGTTAAAGGGAGTAAACCAGGAGGGGGGAGGTCCTTGGTGGATAGCCAACCTTCTGTCCCCCCTTGTAGTTTTGGAGCAGGGATTCTCCGACGATTTGCTGTGCGTGCCTGCACCCCCCGCCATTCTGATCATAGACCTTCTTGCCTTCCTCCAGATGCGCTGACATTGGGGCTGCGGCCTGAGCAGAAGGGACCTCAAGCCTTTTTTCTCCTGGACAGTGAACAAAGGGTGGCTAAAAAACCAAAACAAAAATTTGGGAAAGGGGATAACCCCTGGCACAAAGCCAGGAGGGTGTTGACAGCATATTCAACCCGGGAAAATTTTGAAGACCTTTTTGGTTGCGTTGGACTCACATAGTGTGCCGAAGTTTGGTCCCCCACCTCCTGGTTTGGCCCTCTCCGTCTGTCCATTCCCGACTGTGGGTGAAATCCTGAGGAAAAAAACTAACAGTAATCCCCAGAAAAGGAACAAAAACTCTTTCCAGAAAACGTGAAAACCAAACTGGGGCCCTCTGTCTGAGACAATGTCTGTGGGGTTAGGCCGTGAAGGCAAAAACCTCACGGGCCAGAATGGTCCCCCATTTCCTTGGCTGAGGGCAACTAGGTGAAACCATTTTAAAAAAATCTGTCGATGATGGTTAACAAAACTGTGAAACCATTAAAAATGGAAAAACCTGTGACGAAGGTCCATGGTTTGTTTGACCAGGGACGGGGAGGAAATGGGTAGGGGATGCAAAGCCCAGCAGGAGGGCGATGAGAAGACTTGGTTGGGGGAAATTGAGTACAGGCCGTGACGTAATCTGTGACATCTTTGACCAAAGGGGAGGCCACCAAAAACTGAGTTCGGACCATCTTTAAAACCCCCGCTGACCCCAGGATGACAAAACCAGACGTGAATTATGGCATAAATTTTCCAGTACCTTTTGGGTACGAGGCTTTCCCGGGGACAAAAAAACCAGTCAGGTGGGCATGAATTTTGGGTAGGGAGGCCCCTTTGGTGGCATCTTTAACCTCTCCCCCCCAAACTCCAACAGGGGTGACAGAGAGCCCTCACTGATTCCGGAAAAAAAAACCTCATCCTCCCAGGGGTCTGGGGACTCGGGGGGTTTCCCTGTATTCTGGACAGGGCGTCGGGGTTTGCCATTTTTGACCCCAGGTCTGAAAGACAAAGAGAAGTTGAATTTTCCCAAAAAAAAAAAAAAAAAAAAAAAAGGCCCACCTTGCCTGCCGGGGTTTAAAAGGCGCTTCGCTGATCTCAGGTACTCCAGGTTTTCTTTTGATCTTTTTCATACAAAAAAAGGGTTTCCTTGGGCCCCCTCTAGCCAATGCCTCCCACTCTTCGAGAGCCAACTTGACTGCCAACCAGTTTCGGTCCCCCACATCATTAATTGCGCTCTGCTTGGGGGGAAAAAGCCCTAGAAAAGGGCACGGGGGTGAATACGGCCATCCAAAAATTTCTTTGGCTTGGGGACAGCTCCAACCCCTGTGTTTGGGGCCCTTTAAACCCTCACAAAAAAACCGTTTTTTTTGGGGTTTTTGGGGGCCCTTTAGAATAGGGGCCAACGTAAAAAATCCTTTAAGCTTGAAAAAAGCTCTTTCAGCTGTCTCATTCCAAAAAAAACCCTTTTGTCTTGGGATGATGTGAGAGCATTAAGAGGGGCTGCAACAAGGCTATTTTTTCCTGATGAACCATCTGAAAAAAATTAGCAAAACCCCAAAAAACCTTTTAAAGGGCTTTTTTGGGGTTTTTGTTAGGAGAAGGCCATTCCAAAACTGCCTTGGCTTTTGGGGGGGTTCCACTATAACTTGGTCTGGAGAAATGATGAATCCAAGGAATGAAGTGATAGTGGTGTGAAACTCACATTTTTTCAGCTTTGACAAACAGATTTTTTGAAGAAGACGGAGGAGGACAGCCCGGACATGATTTTTGTGGGTTTTTCCAAAATTCTGAGAAAAAATCAGAATGTCATCAAGGTATAAAAAAACAAAAATCCCCATTTCCCTCAGGACATCATTCCCCAATGCCTGAAAAACTGGGGGGGGCATTGGTTAAAACCCAAAAAGGCATTACAAGGTACTCAGGGACCAGTAGGAGTGTTAAATCCGTCTTTCCATTCATCCCCCTCCTTGATATGAACAAGGTGGTAAGCGTTTTTCAAATCCAAATTTTAGAAAAGATCTTGACGCCCTGAAATCTGGTGAAAAGGCAGTGTTCAAAGTGGGGTAGAGGGTATCGGTTTTTGACGGTGATGTCGTTTAACCCCTGCAGTCGATACATGGTCTCAATGAACTGTCCTTTCCCACAAAGGAAAAAGCCTGCCCCTGCTGGAGAAGAAAAAAGGCCTAAAAATACCAGTTTTTTTTGACTCAACATACTTCCTCATGGTTTGGTTTTCTGGTTTTTGACAATGAAAACAATCGACCCCTAGGGGAGGGGGAAGTGCCTGGTAGGAGCTCAATGGCACAGTCATAGGGTCTATGAGGTGGAAGTGCCGTAGCCCTGGACTTGTTGAATACCTCCTTAAGCGCATGATATTCGGACGGCACCTTAGACAGATCAGGATATGTCTCCTCAATGTCATTCTCCAAAATAATATCTGTAAAGGGGAGAAGACAGGCAAGTTGGCCGAGCAGGGACTTAGCCCCGCCCCAAAATCTCTTTGGCTTGCCAATTAAATTGGGGGTTTTTGTTTTTGGTAACCAGGAGGCCCCTAAAAACAATGGGTAGTTTAGGAGAGTTGATAATCCTGAATGTGATCTCGTCCTGATGATTGCCCCCCCCAGTGTGATTTTTTTTACCTCCGTCTTGTAGTAGAAAACTGTTGATACTATGACCATCCAAAACCGGAAATTACGGGTGTCAGAGGTGGGAAGGGGCTTGATGTCATGGTCCCGGCGAACGACTCATCCATAAAACTCCGTGTCCGCCCCTGAGTTCAATGAATACTGACACCTGATGAGAAGTGGGAAGACACTTGAATAGTTTTTGAAGGAAATGAGCATGAGGAAAACAGACAGTTGACTTTGGCTCAGTAGAATTCCTCCTCACCTCTACTGAGCCTGGGCTTTTAAGGGCACTTGAATGCAAAATAAACCCTGTCCACCCCCAATAAAAACACCTTATTCTTCCTTCGTCGATCTCGTTTCCCCCGTAGAAATCTTTAGAACGGGCCAAACTGCATGGGCTCCGGCAAAAAACAGTGATCAAAGGGGGTGGAGACCCTTTTGGGTTTTCTAGGTGGGGAACAGGACTGTGAGCTGAAGGGGGGAAATTAAAACCAGTCTATAAAGCCTCTCCCTCCTCCTTTTCTGTGAGCCGCAAATCGATTGGGGGGTTTTGCCAGGTCCTCAAGTTGGGGGGGGAGGCAGGGTAGTCCCGGGTAGCCAGTTCATCCTTAATATTCCCCAATTTCAGACCTTTAAAGGGAAAAATCCATTTTAGCCATGCTCATTCCAAAGGCTGTCTGCTGCCAGTAAATGAAAGTCAATGATATAAGATTTTAACTCTTCTTCTCTCCCTGTTTAATGGAGAGTAAACCCTGGCAGCTTCACGACAGGAAGAACTGGATCAAAAAACCCGATGAGCTCCTTTGGGGAATGCAGAATAAGAAGCACACGTGATCGAACCATTTTGCCACTCAGCAGTTTCCCCATTGCTTAGCCTTTCCAGAGAGCAGGGAAAAAACAAACGCCACCTTAGAGCCCCTCAAAAGGGAACGAAGAAGGCTGAAGCCCCAAAAAATCTAAAATTGAGTAAAAAAAAGCACGGCACTGGTCAGGATCTCCCCCTAAACCAGTTCCAGGAGGCGTGAGTCTAGGGTTTTTTACCACAGCGGAAAGAATCAGGAACTCTGGGGGAAATAGGCTGTGGGACGCTGGCGTGGAAGCAGGAGTTTTTTGGATCGCAGCATAGAAATCACTTCCCCCCCCGGAATTAAGACGGGGAATAGAGGTGATCAACATTAGTGCGCCCCTGCTGTGCTGGCGATGGTTCCATCTTTTGGGGCCAGATTTAACTATCACGACCAGAGGGCAAAAAACCCAAATTTCAGCCAAAACACAAAGTGATAAGTAAAAGGGGTTTTTTTCAGAACTCAGGATCAGAGAGCAGAAGAACAGCCAGTCAGCCTCCAGAAACCCCTGAGAACAGAGAGACTAGTTAGTGGCTGAAAAAAAAACTCAGGATCTGCAAGGAGTTGGATAAAGCCACTAACCTTCTCAGTCTGGGTGATGAGGCACAGAATCCAGAGGAGGAAGAGATCCAGACAGTTAATGGGGAAGTGTCCAACAGACTGAAGTCGGATTGCCGACTGATCCAAATCCCCCGGGGAAAACCAGCTGACGCCTTTGTGACAGGAAACACAGAGAGCTGTGATTGTCCCTTGACAATAAATCCCGGGCCCGAAAAAGAGAGCCAGGCGGGCTCAGGCTGAATAAATCAGTGGCTAGGCTGAGACGGAAATCCAGCGACAGAAAAAACAAGGTCGAATTCCAGGGCTAGAGGCGTCAGACAAGGGGCAGGCAGAGCATTTAAAACCAGAGGGAGGAAAAAAAGTCAAAACCCCAAAAATCCAATCCGTCAGACAAGGAGAAAGCAAGAGGGAATTTAAACCCTAAGGAAAAGGGAAGGTCATGGAACGAGATCAGTCAGGAAGGAACGCTGGAAACTACTCCCCAAATTTTTTTTCGAAAAAATCTGGCACCGTCTGCCTGTCAGAGGGCTGTATATAACTGCAGCTCCACAGGGTGTTTTGGCATGACGGTGATTGCGCAGCAGCAGACAGGTGAAGCAGATGAGTTAATTGCAAGAGTGAGAGCAGAGCAGGCAGACGGGCCAGAATCATAACAGTTAAACTATGTTTTAAATAATAATTGCAGAAAATATGCAATGTAGGACCATCAGTTGAAGTTTAATAAGTTTGAGTTCTCATCTTAGATATTTGAGATGATCAAATGCAGTCAAAATTCCACCATAACATCAAAGTTGTCCTTTATTTTAGCTCTGCATTGGAGGCTTAAAATCACATTACAGCTTCAGTGTCATTAGCCGCCCATGGTGGCATATTTTCTCATAGTGCTTATACAGCACACAACGGAGGGGGGCCTCTTTCTCTTTTGACTAGCATGCCAATAAACAGCAGAAAACGCATTTCAAGCACAACATACAGAAAATTATTTTTTGCACCCTTAAAACTGGGTTGCCCTGGGTAGACAGCATTGTTACCAATCTCAAAACTGCCACCGGTGATGCTGAATTTTGAATCTAATTTTCTAACATTCAGTTGGGATGCATTTGGGAATATTTTAATGCTTGTAAAGAATCTGGTTTACAACTAGAGAGGAATCCAACTGATGAAAGGTGGTAAAGATTCCAAGCAGCCCCTCACATGCTATTGAATCAGGAGATACAAATTACATGCTAGCCTCAATTTCATGCAAGTTTGGTGGTAGATGATGCAGTTGTTCTGCAGGTCCCAACAAGAAATGTAAATGGAATTCAAAAATCATCTTTCGGTTCCAGCTTCTTCATGGAATGCATTAACCGGGCCAAAACTCTGATAATGAAATCTGTTTATTCCAGTCTGCCCAGGTCTTCTCCATTATCACCAAATTATCCTGAACTCCATACAGTGTTCTCACATACTGAGAAAAAATCATCAATCCTCTCACAACTTGACTTTCTGGATTTTGCTCAGTCGAGCCAGGACATAATGGTACTATTAAATTGGTGAATCAGAACATACGATAACATGTTCTCCTCTTAATTCCATTAAAATGTACCATGAGTTGTCTTTGGGTTCCCCCTTTGATTCTTTGGTTCTTTTTAGCCAACAAGCTTCTTTCGGTTCATGCAGTTGGTTCCATTTTTAGCTTTAATTAAGTAAAGTTTTGCAGCACACACTAAGGTCCTCAGCTGACAAATGTTTTTATTTTTCTGTTTCTATTTTAAGCAAAAATAAATCCGTACATCTTGCACCCATCATAGAGAGAATAGCATACTGTTAGTCACTGAATGTTTTGGGGGTAAAGGAGATGTGTTGTTTGTGTGTAATAAAAAATCAAATTTTTATGTCCTATGCTGCATATCTTCCCCTTCAATCCACCCTTCCTGTCTGCCTACTCTAAAAAAAAATAATAATAAAGGACATCAATGCTGAAAAAAATATATACATGATCTTCTTTTCTAGTTTTATACAAAATAAAGATTTTGTCAGTAGGGCGCAGCTGTGGTGCAGGGTTAAAGCATGCAACCCATGTTCAGAGGCTTCAGTCGTCAACACAGCCGTTGTGGGTTCCACTCCTGGCCCAGGCGACCTTTGCTGCATGTCTTCCCCCTCTCTCCACCCGTGTCAGCTTACTGTTGAAAAAAAAGAGAAAAATCAAGGCTTCTAGTGCTGCAAAAAAAAAAAAAAAGATTTTGTCAGTAAATGCTCCAAAAAAGAATCAGGATTTTATTAAAGAGCTACACCATCCTCATAGTACTTTACTATATTAAAAAGAAACAGACTATCTTTCAGTGAAAAAAAATCAGACTGGTTTTGTTTGCTAATGATGAAAGTATTCAAATATGAGAACGAGAGCATATGCTTTGGGAATTTGGCCATTATAAAATATAGTTTATGTGAGCAAATACAACTGGAAATAATAAAACAGTGGTAAATAAGCTAATGAGAGAATTATTGTGCTAACTTGTGAATGGCATAATGATCTACAATTTTTTTTTTTACATTTTACAGTTAAGCCTCATCTTATTCATACCTGTAGTAGATTTAGGTTTGAAGTAATTTGATTTGTCCAATCAGGAGTCTCATTTTCAAACTAAATATAAGCATACAACATTGATCTGTTGTGGCCATACCATTGACTCGTTTCATGTCGTTTCCACACAATTTGCATTCAGTGAACACATTTCTAAAATTCATACTCAACAGAAGTTATGCCTCAAACCAAAAATGTGGATAATTTGTGCTGTTACAGATGTTTAGACAAAACAATCAAATAGACCTATTCACATACAGTTACACACATTACAGTTTGATCAGAGCTATGATGCAATGCAATCAAATTCAGTTGATAAAAAGTGCTGATTTTGCAGCAATCCCCCCTCCTGAGCAAGCATGTGGTGAGTGGAAACAAACCAGTTCCTTTTACTTCTTAGGAAAAAACCTCCAACAGATCCTACTGGAGTTTGAGTGGACAAGTGGACACACAGGTCCAAAAGTACTTTCTATGTTCATGAAAATAATGCTGATCACAGTAAAAACCGATATTTCTGTAACTGACACATATCTGATTATTATTGTTGCTAAAATAATTTAAATACGGCTGATTCCACTTTGAATTTAACAGATAATGGTATTACTCTAATGTTCTTTCAATTACATTTACACTCATAAAAGTAGGGATTTGGGGACTGATGATGCCATGTGTAATACTAGAACAGAAAAAAAGACAAAAAATGTTTGGACAAGAGAGCAGATGAGTTTATTGAAGGAGAGGAGCAGACCTAAGGAGAGAACCAGGTAGAGTGGGAAGAGGAGTGGGGTCTGGTAGAGGACAAAAGAGAGGTGGAGGAATGTGTGGAGGTGGAAAGTCTGTGATCATCAGCCACATAATCACATGTCCCATCTTGATCCTATGAATAACAGCTGTAGGGAGATCTAAGCTGAAGAGTACCAGAGATGGATCAGACACTCCAAGCATTTTCATTTATAAAGTATTGGTTCAGGTGGCATCAGGTTATATCAGTTTTGATGTCCATGAAAATATGTGGCCTAACCTTGGAGACAGAAGACATTAAAGCCTTTTCTGAGTGTACCTTTGGAACTATATTTTCTTATGTAAGAAAATGAAGAGCCTACATTACATTAAAATAGGTGTCAATGCCAAAACTCTCAATAACTTCTCTTCTTCCTTTCCCTTTTCTCCAATAAGTCATCTTTTCTCATTTACCGTTCAGCAGCTTCACTCAGGTTTATTTCCTAATGTAAGCCTCAGCTGATATACAGCATAAATATGCCTATTAGAGGCTGCAATCGAAGTCTATTTACTTTAGAGTGTTGAACCTATATTCATGACTATGACTGGATATTTAAAAGTGTTCTGATGGAGGAGTCATGTCCTGCCGCACAAGGCTGTGAAGGGAATAGCATTTGTTGGTTTTGCATCAGCTGGAATGAGTCTCCGCTGCATGTAGGATGAGACTTTGACTCAGAGCAAAAGAAAAAGAAATGTATTGGATTTGTCACTCACATTCTGGTTTTTGATCTTCTTGTTACAAGTGTGACGCAATACTCATATCAAATGACTGTATTATTCAGTAATAAATATGAGACATGAATGCTATAAACATGAATGTACGACAGCAATAACTTTATATTAAAGTAGTGCACGCTCTCTTGTAGGCTCCAAGCATTTAATTTGTCAGTGTATGTAGGAAAGGTGTTTGCAGAGTTAGATTATAATGTTCCTTCGATGCAACTGAAAAGAGAGGAGACATAAAGATTGGAGAATATAAATGAAGGGAAACTAATTGTAAAGTATGAGAATGATTAAGAAGAATATGATGCATTGCATCTGAAAATACATCCATTTGGGTGAAATTTAAGAGCTTAGAAGATTAAAAGCCATCCGTTAAATGTAATTGAAACAATAGAACATTAGAAGTTGCTGTTTAATTTATTCATGTTTTTCTTTTCTTACTTTTCACAGAATGAGCTTGTTCCAACCATCTGGATGCTCTGAAAGCTGCCTCAAATTATTACAAGCAAAGACTTTGGAGCAGCTTTTGGATCATGGAGATCAAAATAAGCACAAAAAGAACTTTCCAATCTGCACACAAATACTAAGGATAAAATAACTTAGAAGGAAGTGGAAAGGAAAAGTAAATTTTTTGTAAAACATTTCATGCTCAGATTTGGAGATTAAATTGGCAGGTTATCAACAGGAAATAATGAAAGGCAGGGTGCCTCACCAGTGCAAGAAATGGTACATTTCTGACTAGATAACAACTTCCAAGGATCCCCCAGATTCGACAAAAGACCAGCAGGTTCTCTTGTATCTGTTGGTGTATTCTGTATAATTCAGAATATAATAAATTAATGTGACATACACATGAGGCATGCATGGAAAAAGTCTAATATTAGGGGAAAACTAAATTTGCCAAAGATATCATGGGCAACGTTGGGCCTCTGAAATAATCAGCTCTTGAAAGACAGAATTAAACTGCAGTAATCGTAGACAAGTTTAATGCAGATATTAACTTTTTCAGAACGATCCTTAACCAGGTTTAAAAAGCGGCTGTCAAAACTTCATGATCGGAGATTACCTCATTGATTGAGCAACAAGTTTGTGTGTCATATCGAGGGAGGGAACTTTGTGAAATTCTCACAACCTAAAATCTTGGGTAAAAATACCATTTCACTTTATTGACATGAACACTAAAAACAAAAGGTATAACATGATCAAAATGGTTTTTTTTTTTTACATTTAAAAGCTAAAATCTCATCGCAACTCTCATCCAAAAGGCTTCCTCAGTTCTGAACATGATTGGAAGTAGCCGGTTTATAACTTGAAGTCAGAATAATCACACTAATAGGGTTTTTTTTAAGGTTACTCATGGAGCCATTTAGGTCACATGAGTCACTGACTCTACACTGCAATGTTTGGGTCTGTTAGTGGCTGTAAAACTGTCTGGGGCTCCATTCTAGGTGTTAGAAAGATTAAATGAAAATCCACTTCCACTGTTTAGTGTTGGTATCTCTTGCTTTACATAGAAGGCTTATTTCCTTCTTGTCTTGAATCACCTTTCTTCTCTGTCCAAAATGCGCATATTGCTTTTATCAAATGAATTTTCTTTGTCTTTGAAATGTAAAGGAACCATTGAATCTTGAGCTGGCTCTTCTGTGATTGGCCTAGCACTATAAACTGTAGCAATGGTATGATGCTAAATTTTGCCATTTCATAATAAACTTTGTAAAATAAATAAATAATTATGTACAATTAAAAGATGTTTTCATTCAACCAATAAGTTTGCTTCTGGTAAGAAATGGCAAAGGTGTCAACCAAAAAAATGATAAAACAACTGACAAAGGGTGTCATTTTGGAAAAAAAATAGTCTCCTTGTTTTTTATATAACTGCTGACCAGCTTTTTGTATATCTGATAATTTTGGGCTCAGCTGGTGGTATGATTTGATATAATTTGTCTATGTTTCATTAAAAGGAGTCATTCTGAATGTTGAAGAGAAGTTGAAACTGAGCAGCCAAGCAGGATTAGGACTCTCTACACAGTGACAGTCTACTCCTGAACTGTAAAATGGTTGTGATAAATGGGTACATAAAAGCCTAGACCTTTATTCCACTGAAATGTTAAAGGAAAATTTGAAACATGAAATATATGTATAATAAATTTCTTACAACTGGACATCTTATGTTAGAAATACTGGTTTGAATTTTTTGCCAGGTGATGTTAACAACTGGTGGACAAATGTGTAAAAAGATGACAAGAAATAATTTCTGGGGACAAAAGTGCATGTATGACGATACATTTTTCAAGCAACAAAGAATGGACTGCATCTATGTGGACCTGTCTGGCTGCAGACGCAGATTAGATCAGCCATGATGGCTTCCAACATGCTGCTCAGCAAAAGTTGGCCTATATTTAATAATGCTAAACATCTGTTCGCATTCCTCAGTTGTCTGTTGATGCTTCATTCCAGGAGCAGTGAAAGAAGCAGATGGAGGCAGCCAAAGCAGTCCTGCTACAACATCTGGAACAATGTCATTTTCCACTGGTTCTGCTGTACTGCTGTTCCACTAAAATTCAAAGAATATCTTCAATCCCCTGTTGTTTCTCTCTTCCCCCCAGTTCTAATTTTTCAATATCCACCTTTACATTTATATTTTCAAACTTTTATTAAAACCATTTTTCTACCCTTTAAAGGTAAAAAGCGTTAGACTGAAGTCCCTGTATTTCCAGAACCTAATTCAGAAGCTGCAGAGGAGGCTTTGTGGACACAAAGCTTTGGTCTTATGCCAGGGGTATTTCTGCTGCAGGCCACTGGGGCCAACATCATCTGTGATTCAGAAGAAACCCACGGGTGTGACCCAGCCCAGGGTTGGAATGCTGGAAAGAAGCAAATGACCCTTGTGAGAAAAAAAAGTTTCCAATATTCAGGAAACATGCAAAAATAACCAGCCTGCATTTCTAACTGAGAAACTGATGTAAAAAATAAACAGATTTACATTCCTGTGAAAAGTATCTACTCCTTTGAAGATTTCTTCAGTTTCTGCTTACTGTGAGACCTGTCAAATCAAGAAATCACTTAAATAGAACTTGTCTGACAATATGAAGTAGACTATCATACCCTGAAGTAAAGAAATTCATAAAATCGATAATAAAAAACATAATGGCATTTATCAGTCTGGGAAGGACAAAAACAGGGCAATTGTAACATCTATGAGAGAGATCCAAGGCCAAAACCACTGCTGACCAATTGGAGTAACAAGGCCCATCTCACATTTGCCCAAAAAAAGCGATGGAATCACGGATTTTGCTCTTTACCAGAAAATCCTGAAGGGGAATGTCTGGTCATCAGTTTGCCAAGTGCCCTTGAGTCATTGAGATGGACAATCCAGAGCACACCAGACTGGCTAAAAAAACAAACTTAAGGTCTTGGAGTGGTCTAGTCAAAGCCACACTTTAATCAATGCAGTGGCATGACCTTTAGTAGTCCATTTATGCTTGAAAACTCTAAAGTGTGGTTGATTTTAAATAACTGCAAAAAGAGTGGATCGAAATTGCTACACAGTGATGTGAAAGAATCATTTCTAGTAATCGCAAACACCTGAAGGGAGTTGTTGCCAGGATGGCAACAACCTGTTGTGGTTTAGGGGGCAAATATTTTTTCACATCAGGCCAGGTTGGTTTAAAGCACTTTTTCCCTTAAATGAAATAATCAGTTCACAATAAAGACTGCATTCTGTATTTACTCAGGTTATCTTTGTCAGATAAAAACAAATTCTTTCAGATCTAAAGAATTGGAAAGAAAAAGTGTGACAAAGAAGCAAAAATGGTGGAAGTCTGTGAGGGGCCAAATACATTTTCCTGACACTATAATTAGATGCAGCTGTTTAATGTCAGCGAACATAGAACACTGTATTTAATATAAGTAAATACGAACACAGGTCGCTTCCAGGCAAGTGTAGTGAAAGCGTTACACTCCACTTGGGAAATATGAAGGAAACACAGGAAAAGCAACAGCGTCAGACATTATGAATACCAGCTGCTGTGCAGTGACACTGTGGTGACAGGTCTGAGATTGGAAATATGAGCAGCTAATCCTGCCTGGTGAACTGAAACATTGTGTCTTTACGAAGACCAAGGTAAACTGTGTTGAGGACAGCAAGTTAATTGAAGTGTCACTCTATTCTCCATTTGAATGACGTCTAGTTGAAGTGAAAATCCCAGTTCACTCCTCTCACACTTCCCAACTCTGCAAAAATCTCTCTTTGGAGGTCACTGACTCTGAAAACAGCAGCCGGACACTTAGTTCACACCAATCACACTCGGGCATAAAGTGGTTGCTGGGCTTTATCTGCAGCCAGTGGGATTGACTGACATGCATATTAGTTCCTTTTCTCCCAAGGCCCTGAAAACACATCATATTTTCTGTAACTCATTTACTCCATTCAGATTGCAGCTGCATTGAGGGGTCTTGGTTGCATACTAATTACACAATGCTCACCTATGAGAACAGGTGAGACATCTATGCAGAAAACTATTTTTCACTGTCTCTGTCACAATAGTTTGCGATCCAAGACAGGCTGACGTAATTGCAGAGATCTGCCGTCATCCATGGAGAACCGGCGAGGATCAAAACATGGACAAAATATGATTGTTTGGGGACGAAAAACTCCACATGGTAATGTAAACATAGCCTTTCTTCATCTGCAAACCACATAAAACAGCTTTTGTTATCCCTACCTCTGATGATATTTTGAATCCCCTGTTGTTTCTGTCTTTCCCCAGTTTTAACTCTACAACAGCCCCCTTTTGCTTTTGTTTGTTAGATAAATGACAAAACCAGGCCCCTTGCTTTCTCCCCTGATGGACATCAGAGGATTTTTCTCCTGCAGCTTTCTATGTCCTGTCTGCCCAGGAGAAAAAATGATCACAAAACGTAAAAATGCCCAAGTTACATGTATAATATTGCTTATAGGTTTAAAGTCATTTGTTTGGTAGAGTGACAAAGTAACAGTAAAGTGAAATCATACATAAGATTTGAGCAAGATTTTTTTCCCCACAATTCATCAAGATCCTCAACTAGCAATGTTTGGTTACTTAATAATCAAGTAAATGTTTTCAAAATTAGTTACAGATGCAGTATGGAAGTAAGATGGGACAAAATGCTAACAGTCGTTTGAACTGAGGGTTCAACAGACCACCAGCTTCAGGAAAGAAACGGTCTCTGTGCTGGTCTTTGCAAAGAGCACCCTATAGCACCTGTGTGAAGGTAAAAGTTTAAACAGATGGTGTTGAGGATGTGTGGGGTCTACAAAGATGTTAACCCCCTATTTTCTGACCCTGGACCTATATGAATCCCTGATGTAGCGAAAATGAGCAATGGTGATCTTTTCTGCAGCCCTGATTGTTCGATGTAGTCTGTACCTCTTTTGTGGCTGAGCTAAACCACTCAAGACAGACTGAATAATGGTGGTGTATAAGATGACCAGCTGCTACTGTGGCAGGTTGCACTTCTAATGTTGAAGCAGGAAGTATAACCTCTGCTGGCCCTTTTCTGGACAGTAGCTATGCATCAGGACAACCTCAGGTCCCTAAAAAAGGTTGTGAGAATCTGTGCTCCACAATAGACACTGTGTTTTTGAGGATAGAGAGGGGGGCTGTAGGGGGAGTCCGCCATCATCTCCTCAAGTCCATCGTCATCTTTTCAGTCTAGAGCAGGTTTAGCTCCAGGTGGATTTTTACTGCAACAGTGGACCAGCCGATCTACCTCTTACTATACAGAGAGCTATCGTTGTCCAGGATCAGAAAAAAGAAAGGTGTTGTCCACAAACTTAAAAAAGTTTCACCAAAGGGGCAGCTGAAGTGCAGTCATTTGTGTAGAGTGACCCTGGGGAAGCCATTGCTGGGGGTCCTTGTGTGGGAGAAGATGCTCCCCAGCCTAACCTGCTGCTGCCAGTCAGTCAGGAAGCTGGTGAACTACTACCAGGTAAAGGCCACCCCAGTCAGCTAGGTAAGATACTATTGGAGGAGATTGGGATTGATGGTGCTGAGGGCCAAACTAAGGTCCACAAACAAAATCATTACATTGGTCCTAGGGTAGTCCATGTGATGCAGTTCCATGTTGACTGCATTATCTGCTGACCTGTTTACCCTTTAGGCAAACTGTAGAGGTTCCAGCATGGGGTTTGGGATATCTTTTACATAGTTCCACACTAGTGGCTCAAAGGATTTCATGACTTCAGACATCAGGACGAGAAGCCTGTAGTCATTTTGTCTTTTCATTGCTGGTTTCTTGGGGACAGGGTTTCAAGCAAGAGAGTACCTCACACAGCTCGAGAGACTTGTAAAATGATGATGGGGGCCTGAGAAGGGGGACTCATTGTCTGGTCCTGAAGCTTTCCTGACCATCTGACACGGGCAGAGCCCACACAGATCCTTCTTAGAGTAGGCAGAGGGTCGGACGGGAGAGGGTGGCTTTTGCACATACATCAGGCGGAGAATGGTGCAGATTGAGAGTTGGAGGAGGGGGTGTGGCATTCTCTGGGATGCCCTTTTGTGTAGATGAGAGAAAATGGGTGGGATGTGTGGATGGTTCCTTTTCAAACCTAGACTTTCCAAACAGATGCAGGGTGATTACCTGAGAAACTGTTAGTGTCTCACTGTAGTTGATCTTACCCTCAATCTGTTATCTGTCATGATTTGAAGGTGTTTGGGTTTTGTTTAGGGTCTCGCGTCTGATCCTGATTGTTTATGTTTTCCAGGCGGTGTTTTAGTTCACTGCTTTAGGTATACTTTCTTACTTATTCTGTTTATGTTGCATCTTAGTTTTGTTACTTTTGTAAGATTTTCCTTTTGTGCCCTTGGACTTATGTTCAGTTCCAGCCATGTTTTAATTACCCCTCCCTGCTACTGTCAGACCACAATCAGCTTAATTTGTTCCACCTGCTCCATGCCCACCAGTCTCACTGTTTTCACCTGTGCATTTCACATGTTACTCTGTTTACTCCTTGCTGGAGAATACTGTTTGTTCATGCCAAGCCAAGCCTGTCTATGTCCTAATACTAAGCCTGTCCATGTTCATGCCTGTATCTGTTACATCCTCCCTGCTGTGAGTTATCCTTTTGGTTATTTTTTAAAAACCTTTTTTTCACTTACCACACTGCCCCTGCCCGCCTGTCTGCATTTGGGTCCTACTCCGGGAGCCACCACTTTTGATAGTTATCCTTAGTCAGTTTATTCCTGGGCCTGTCTGCACTGTTCAGTCCATCATCTGAAAATAAAAAGATTTTCAGTTAAAAATCCTGCAAGAAATGGGTCAGATTGGGTCAGACCGGCAAGAAAAGCATTTATCAAAGAAGCAAAAAAGGTGCTCATTCTAACTTTGCAGGGATTCCAAAGATCCGCTGCTCAGGTGGAAGAATGTGATAACAGAACTAGAATTAGTAATGGACTCCACAAATCTGGCCTTTAGGAAGGACAGGTTGTTAAAAGAAAGCCATAAGAAGTCCTGTTTAGGCCACACAGGAAACATGTGGAAGAGAGTGCACTGGTCAGATGAGATGAGACTATGCTACATGCAAAATGATATGTATGTCAGAAAACGGACACAGCACCTAACCCTCAATTAACCATCCCCTCAGTGCAGCATGGTGGTGGCAGTGTTATGTTTTGGGGATGCTGTTCCTTAGCAGGAATCTGAGGACATGCATCTGTAATTGCAGGGTAAGGTGGTTATGCAAATTATAAGCCCCAGTGGGACCAAATACAAATGCATTCCACACCTTTCAGATTATGTTTTGTAATAATGTGGAAAACCATTTATCCTTATTCTTCCACTTCACATTTAGGTGCATGTTTGTGGTGGTAAGATCCAACAGTTGTAGAAAAGCTCAAGGTCGTGTATGTAGAGTCTTTGAGCTGTAAAAATGCAAGTAGTGCATTAAAACTTTGCATCATAATCTCAAATGACAAAAACCTTGACTGGGACTTTTTCTAGTTTTAGTCATTCATCTAAACTGCAGTCGGAGAAAATGGTCCATGAATTGAATGAAATGAAAAAGAAAGATTGGGGTCAGTGAAATACCTCTGCCCCTTTAGGCTATTATACTTTTTAGATGGAGTACCAAAAGCCCTACATATCTTTGTTTAACCAGTAAAGTGGAGGAATACCCAGTGCAAAAGTGCAGTGACACACAGACAACTGCTTTGACACAGATGTCTGGCAGGTGCAAATTGTCAGATTCTTGAAATATGAATATTAATATACAGAAGAGAAGCTGAATTATTATGCTAAAATCCCTCTGTCCTTCTGTTTCAGGCAGATTTATGGAGCCTAATATGGACTGCAGAATACTGTTTATACTGTTAATTAAGTCAATCCGCTTTCAATTAAAAAATCTCTAAGACCAGAAAGAAGAAAAACATTTTCATGTTACAGTGTTTTTAAATAATTTTAAATATGTCTTTGTTTTTTTTATCAAAATAACCCAAGAGGGTTATATGCTGTGGACATTATGTGACACATGATGTTTGTGTGTGTGGGTTTGTGCTGAAAAAGAGAAAAAGAGTTGGTACAGGGCCTGATAATGGAACATCTAGCTGAAATGAATGGAGGCTCAAATCTGCCCATCAATAAGCAGCTTGGGCCTGTGCCATGAGGGCCACATGCTTCACTGCAGATGCAGCACTTAGAAAAAAGATGCATCTGGATCTTTAATTGGGACGTGTGTGTGTGTGGGGATGGTGTGTGTGTGTGTGTGTGTGTGTGCTCCTGTTTTTGCAGCTGAGTGAGGAATATTTTCCGTATTTCCCCATCAAAGTAAGGACTGTTTGTTGTAAAGTGAGGACATTTTCATGGTCCATACTTGCTTTTATGCTAAGGGTTAGATTTAGGACTAAGGTGTGAATTGATTTAAGGTTAGGCTTAGGGTTAGGTATGCACTGGTAATAGTTAAGTTTAGGGGTAGGGTCAGGGTTAGTCCATAGAAAGGGTTGAAAATGAATGGAAATCAATGGAAGTCAATGATAGTGTGCGTGCATGAACACAAGCTTCTGCAACCTGGTGCTCCTTCCTAGGATTAAAACCTCAGACATAGATTCATCTAATCTCCCGTGGCCCAAATAGAGAGAAAAAATTCAATCCCTTCTCTGGAAACTGTGATCCTTAGCACACAGAGGAGCAATGCTCTCCTCGGAACCTGGAAGCATGAAGATCTTTCCCTTTATGGCCGTTAGCAATGGATTAATCCAGATGAGTAATTTACTCACAGTCTCATGTTCTTTTCTTACAACTGCTTAGAACCCGCTCTTATAATGAACAAAACAACGCTAGAATGGAAAAGTAACACATTTCAGTCATTGATTCAATAGCTTATAGAGCAACTTTTTGCAGCAATATTTTATTTTTTGCACAGCTGTTTTTAGCTGCCTCAACATTTCATTCCAGTAGAGGTCTGGACTTTGCCTGAGCTTTTGCAACACATTGCTTCTTTTCATTTTAGTGACTCCTTTGCAGACTTGTTGCTGTATTTGCAACCAATGTCCAGTGGAGTCTATGACTGGCTCAATGACTTTAAGGAATTCAGATCCTGTTGATCCTAGTCCAAATTATTACCCCTCCACCACCATTCTTGGCAGTTTATATGAGGTATTTTTGCTGAGATGCTTTGTATGTTTTTTGACAAACATCCACAGTCTCCATGGCTTGATGTTTCCTGCAATTTCTCTGGATTTCTGGGACAACCACTTTTGAGAAGACTGGTAATTGACTTAAATATTTCCAAAATAATGTTTTTTTCCTCAATGTCTTTTCTTTAATAAACTACCCCTTCACTATGGTTCTGCTTGCCTCCAGCATGTATTTGGGTCTAACTAAAAAAATTGGGCCTGACATGAAGGATCATTAGGACATTAAATATGAATTGTACCCCATCCATCCATCCATCCATTTTCTCTGTTCTCATAGTAATTTCCCACGTTTAGCTTGTGCCTCAGTGTATCGCTGTGCTTTCCCAATACCAGTGGGCGATCTCTAGTGGACAGACACTTCAATACAGACAGAGATAATATTTGCTCCTTAAACCTTCAAGGTACTCTTCTACTTTACAAACCAAAAGTCCAAATGGTTTCTCTATATCATTTCTGACAATAAATATGGCACAAATTTCTTTACTTCTATCTTTAACTCAAATTGGAATGTTTTTTGTACGCTTAAAAAATATTAAACCTGTGCTTTTTTCCATTGTTGATACATTTTTGTGTAAATTTTTTTGTTCCCATATTCTTGATTTATGGGTTTTGTCTTTATACATTGTATTCATAACAACTCTAAATAGATATTGCATTTTAGCTAATTATCCATTATTCCATATTCCTGGTCTTTATATACATTAGTTAGTTAAGTCATATTCTTTATGTGTGTTAGTAATGTCCTCAAGCCAAAATGTGTTTACCATTGTGCCCACAATAAACTTGAAGAGTCGTCCACAGTGAGCCTGTTCCTTGTATATTTGAGTGGTGGGGTACAGTCAAAATGGGTCACTAGTCTGTTTCAGTATCTTCTATACACCTTCCCATAAAATTTCATCTGTCTTCTTAAAATACACCTGAAACTGGATAATGAGAAATATTTCTAATACAAAACTTTGCCAATACAGAAATCTAAACATCACCAATATCTTGAGAATGAAACAGACATTCAGAAATCTCAGAGCTGAGCTGGATTATACAAATTTTTATTTACCTGGTTTAAATTCATGAGCTAAACAATGATATCTTGTGTTAGATGTGATTTCCTGTCTGTCAGAAGAGGATAGAAAATATGGAAATGAAGATCCAACATCGTCTGGCACTGTATAATGCACAAAAATACACATTCATATACAGTTTGCATTCATGCAAACAGTCAAAAATGATGTTTGTTGTCTGATGCAGTGGGGGAAGTGCTCATTCATTCCTGCAGAGCCCTGTGAATTGAAATGAAATTAGGAGAACATGTGAGAGAGGACTGGGAAAGGAAGATTGAACAAATCTGACCTGGCTTTGATTGAATTCTGCACAGACAGAGGCAACAATCACCTGGATTTCTCTTTTCATCAGATTTCACATATTACTCTTAAATATTAAACATCCGAAGCTCGCCAAGCTTTCTGCAGCGTGTCTGAGATGAGGCGGCTTCAGACACAGCTCAAGTTTTTCTCCTTTTTCGTTTGCTTATGAAGGCATCTGCTTTGGCCTCGGCACGAATAGAGAAGAGTGTGACCAGGAATGTGCCACACAGGCAGAAACAACAATAACATAGAAAATTGTGTGGCAACTTTGTATCATCAGAAAAAAAACCTTGCCTCCTTCAGGCAAGTCAATTAAGTTTAGGTGAGATAAAAAATACTTTCACTAACAAGCATCCAAATACTTCGGTATTTCATTTTCTTAAGGCAGCTCAATTGACAAATACACATCAAGGGTGTGTTTAAGATATGACACTTTATTGATCTTACAATGGAGAAATTAACTGAGATGTGTTCTATCTGTTAATGCATGTCAGTCAGCTATGTATGCAGCAAATCTACACATTTTGTCTGATTTTTTTTCTAGTATCAACAAAATACATACTGTGCAAAGACACTCCACATGTGAGTGGTTTAATCCGAGGAAAAATGCAGCTGTTCTTTGAATGTTGAACAAACATAATTAATTTAAACAAGGGACAGCTGCAAAGATGTTAAGAATTTTAAAGCAGGATTAGATTATAAAACAATATCTTAGGCTTTGAGCATTTTACAGAGCACTGTCCAATCCATCCATGAAAATGAAACTGTGTACAGCACAGATGCAAAACTACTAAGGCATGGCTAGCTATCTAAACTGATATTAAATAAGAATATTAATCAAAGAATCTGCCAATGGTAACTCTGGAGGAGCTGCAGATATCCACAGCTATAAGATGTCCTGAAAGCAGTTTGTCACCACCCATTTAAGGGTCATTGCAAGCATGAGATGATACCAAAATGAAACTTTTTGGCCTACATGCAAAACAGTAATGTGGCAGAAGACACTGCACACCGCCCAAAACATGCCATCCCATGCTGAAAAATGGTGGTGGCAGCATCATGCTGTGGGTATATTTTTTCCCATCTTTCCTTCAATTTTGATCAAAGATGGAAAACTAGTAAACAAGTAAAAAAAAAAAAAAAAACCTGTTTGAGGTTGGGAAAATTGTCAAACTGGGGCGGAGGTTACCTCTCTAGCAGAACGGCACCAAACTTAAGTCGAAAATCACAATGGAATGGTTTAGATCAAAGAATAGTCTTGTGTTAGAATGACCAAGTTAGTCCAGACCTAAATCAGAATATGTGGCAAGATTTGACAACTGTGCATCCAATCTGAATCAGCTAAGCCCAAGCACAAACGAATAGGCAAAATATCAGACTAGATGTTTACTTGGTCTGCTATTTAAGGTTGTTTCCCAGTACTTCTAGTGTTGCTGGAGTCTTCACCTGACCAGACTTTTGATGTGCAAAGCAGGTAGAGGCAATGTTGTGTAATAAATTAAGCTCACATTTTTTGAGACCTTTGAACTAAACATCACTGGTTTTTTTTGCATAATGAATTTAAGGTGAACACAGCTCATCCTGATGTCATTTAACAGGGCTCTATTCAGGGGTGAAATAAAGATTACTCCCTGTTTGTCAGAGGCAAACTTTCCATATTTCATGCAGAAAGAGCTTCAGCATTTTTCCCCAAGGCGAATAGGTTGCTGAATGTTTGTGTGTGTGCAGGCAGCGGAGGCAAAGTTCAGCTGCTGTCCACATGCAGAGGACCCATATTGGTAATGTGGGCCTATAACTCCCCCCTCGCTTTGGCTTCACTTTATACATAGGGATAATAACTAAAGACTCAAGACCAAACACTCAAAATATTTTTTTTGCATCCCAATTTTTTGGTTTATGGGCAGGAGATACATCAAAGACAAGCTGTGGCTTCTAACTCTTCTGTCACATCCTCAGGTAAGTAGCTAAAACACCAGCACAGATCTCTCTAATTTACATGACTGAAGATATACAGCTTATGTGCTCAAACAGAATCAATATTTCATTCCAATGGAACCTGGTGGTGTTTTAACTCCCTAATGACCAAAGGTATGTATAGGCAAGCTGAATTCATTATGATTTTTATAGGCTGTGAAGTGAAAATTTGCAAAAAGAGAGAGGTTCTGCCACTTTATCTAGCACAACATTATGTATTATGGTATGTTTTTAACAATAGCGGTTTTGAAGGCAAAAAAAGAAAAATCTATTCCAAATCTCATTAGCGCTGACTTGAAATTTGAAGGTTAAAAGTGACCTTAATTACAAAGGTAGTATAAATGGAGCGCTTTTGAGTCAAAATTTCAGTTTTTATTTTCTGTCGATGGTAACATTAAAATGATCAAATTAGTGAAGCTGTGTTGAGAATTCAGCCATAATGAAATACAATGCATGTAAGCAAAGACGACAGGAGAAAATAAAACAGATGCCTGACAATTGGACAATTCATATGTTTGTTTGTAAATCATTTCATGACCTATGTAGAGTTTTTTTTTTTTTTTTCAGAAAAATATGATAAATTAATGAAAACTAGCTCAGGTAATTAATTAATTTTAGGCTGTCTGAACTGATTTTAGATTTAGCTATTTAAATGGATGATCTGGCACAGCACTGCTAGGAACAGTTCTTGCAGCTGTACTTTTGTCATGGTTTGGTTGTGGTGCACAAAAGGCAACGACTGACTGAGATGAAAACTGAGGGGTTTTTTTTAATAACAAAGAAAAACTCACAAAAATGATCTTGAGCAGGGAGAATGGACATGAAGAAGGGGGAAATAACGGGTGTGGAAACAGGCAACCAAAACAGGAGAATCCAGCAGTAAACAATGATAACCAGTGAGTGTATGTACTGGCCAGGGAGGAAAATGACTAATGAACCAGAATGAATCAGATAAAATAAGGCGCATCTGAGGCAGAGAAAAGGCAGAGCAGCTGAAGGAGGGGGACTAATTAACCAATACAGAGCAGAAACACAGAGAAACCATGGGAAGTATTTAACGGAAATTTAACAGGAAATAACTCCAGATGTATGAAGAACACTAAAACACAAAAGAAGGAACTAATGGGGGAAACACCTAACAATAACAAGCACAGAGAAATGAACTGAAGTAAGCAAGATCTTAAGAACACAAAAAACAGCAAAAAAATGGTCAGAATACATAGATAAAAGAAAATCAAAACCTAAACCTTCAAACTGTATCGACTTAGGACAACTAAATACATATATGCACCACACTTTTGAGAGTTTTACTGAATTTTGAAAAGTATCATTTTTCTTCAACTTCAGGAGGGATAACTACTTTCGCTGATCTATCAAATAAAATCCCAATAAAATATACTAACGTCTTTGGATTTAATGTGACAAAATCTATAGGTATGAATATTTTTGTAAAGCGCTGTTTGTTGATAGAGGAAGGGCAGGATGGGTTTATTCAGGGGACGTGACTGATTTCACATCTTCTAAGCTTATTTCTTTGTTTTAAAATAAAAAGAAATCACTGGTTCTTCATCTTATTTTACCCTTTAGCGTGTAGAAAAACCTGACCGAGACTACAAAACAGTTTAATGACAGTTTCTTGATAACTGATGGTGGGAAATAAAAGCTTTCTTGTCGTTTTGTCAATGCAAGATCTTTAATTCCACAGATCAATTTGTCAAACTTTAAAGATAATACTTTTATACAAAAAACTAACTTAATGTTTTATATTAAAAGCCTCTAAAGGTAAGGTTATTCATACTAATTTCATCTAATTTCATTAACTACTGCAATGATGGAGGCAGGGACTGTTTTGATAAGTGACTTCTTGTTTTTGTGACTTTATACAGTACATATACACAGTGTAGCTTTTAAGTAAAAATACAGTTTATAGGCAGTTTTCAAGCAAGCACTATTATGTTAGTTACCATCTTATCTCCCAGGTCAGCTTCCCCTGTATTGTGGTTGTCTGGGCTTCAAAATGGGGCTTGGTGACTATTACCTGTTTGTGTGAATGATGATATATCCCCATCATCCTACCTGCTGTCCTAGCTCCATCTTACTATAGAATCTTTGTTGTACCTCATCATTGTCTAACTGTCATAATAATCCCATCTTGGAAAGAGAAAACTGAGTCAGGAGTTCTTTCTTGGTTAATCTAGATGTAGGGTTTTGAAGTATCCATGGGATCCAAATCCTCTGCATATAGTCTATTAGTTTGACTGAATAGCAGCATTCAAGCAGTTCAAGGTTATCTTCCGTTGACCATGTGTGTCTGGTTCCAGATGCCACTTTCTCATCAAAATTTCCCAGTTCCCAAATATCTGTATGCAGACCCTGTTTATCTGGGTAATGTCTGAACTGGCATGGCATCATTTATATGTGCATATACTCTTAATAATGCAGACAGCAATTCAGCCATAAAGTGGTAAAGTAAAATCTACATGACATCACAGAGCAAAATCACCGAATGCTGAGGTGAATAGTTTACAGTCACCAACTTTCTACAGAGTCAACAGATGCAAATCTCCACACTTCAGGGGGTCGTCAGATTAGCTCAAGAACAGTGCCTAGAGAGCCTTATGGAATAAATTTCTATCATGCCTGCCAATCATGTCTCTTTGTCTAGCTATCCAATGGACAAATCTGGCTTTGACATTTACCAGAAGAACGGCACTTGCCTGATTGCAACATGTTAAATGTAAAATTTGGTTCAGAGGGGATTATGGTGTGGAGTGGTTTTAACTGAATTGGCCTCTTAGCACCACTGAAGGGAAGTACTAGTACTTTCTGCGAAAGTCCACGATCATCTCGACAGTCTTGAGTGGATTAAGTTACAGGGGGTTCTGACCAATTCAGTTTCAATTCAGTTTATTTATATAGCGCCAATTTACAACACATGTCGTCTCAAGGCACTTCACAAAAGTCAGGAACATACATTCCAATTAATCCTAACCATTGAACAGTGCAGTCAGATTCAGTTATTTATTCAAATTGGATAAAAATGTTTCTATCTAAGGAAACCCAGAGGATTGCATCGAGTCAGAGATTTGTAGCAGTCACTCCTCCTGGATGAGCATGTAGCGACAGTGGACAGTCACTGGCGTTGACTTTGCAGCAATCCCTCATACTGAGCATGCATGTAGCGACAGTGGAGAGGAAAAACTCCCTTTTAATAGGAAGAAACCTCCAGCAGAACCAGGCTCAGTGTGAGCGGCCATCTGCTATGACCGACTGGGGGTTAGAGAGAACAGAGCAGAGACACAAAGAACACAGAAGCACTGATCGAGGAGTACTTTCTATGGGAAGGAAAAGTAAATGTTAATGGATGTAGCTCCTTTAGTCGTTTCATCTAGAAAGAAAGAACAGATAAACTCTGAGCCAGTTTTCAAAGTTAACAGAGTCTAACAGAGAGCAAATATAATTGGTTACAGTAAAAGCTCAGTCAACTGCCATGTCTAGGAGAGAGAAAGGGTTAAGCATTGAAAGACAGGGCCATGTGGATCATCGGTAGAGGGTGAGCATTAAGTTGTTGCCAGCAGAAGCTTGGACAATGCCCCCCTCCAGAAAGGTGTCACAGATAGACACAGAGTCAGGCCAGGTGTAGCTTTTAGGAAGAGAAAAGAGATAGAACATAAAGTTAAAAGCTGAAATAACAGCAAATAATGCAAAATTGGAGAGTAGTGTGAGAATGTGGAGGGCGCTGTAATCCTTAAGAAATATGTAATAGATTTAGGCTCTTCACTTGTACTGTATGAAAAGTTGTTTATATCTTAATGCAAAGTGGTTATTATGTCCTCCAGCAGCCTTAGCCTATAGCAGCATAACTATAGAGATAGCTCAGGATAACCTAAGCCTAAGCCTAACTATAAGCTTTATCAAAAAGGAAAGTTTTAAGCCTAGCCTCAAAAGTAGACAGGGTGTCTGCCTCACGGACTAAAACTGGGAGCTGGTTCCACAGGAGGGGAGCCTGATAACTAAAGGATCTGCCTCCCATTCTACTTCTAGAGACTCTAGGAACCACCAGTAAACCTGCAGTCTGAGAACGAAGTGCTCTGTTAGGAACGTATGGAACAATCAGATCTCTGATGTATGATGGAGCTAGATCATTAAGGGCTTTATATGTGAGGAGGAGAATTTTAGATTATATTCTTGATTTAACAGGGAGCCAATGAAGAGAAGCTAAAATAGGAGAAATATGATCTCTCTTTTTAATTTTCATCAGAACTCTTGCTGCAGCATTTTGAATGAGCTGAAGGCTTTTAACTGCATTTTGTGGACATCCTGATAGTAAAGAATTACAATAGTCCAGCCTTGAAGTAACAAATGCATGGACTAGTTTTGTGAAGCATTTTTGAAGCATTTTTTGTGTATAATAGCCAGTTTGTCATATTGGAGCTTCTCTTGGTGGTCAAAATGCTATTAAAACACAGAAAAGGTGAGTTTTCAACAATTTGGTTGGGATTTAAGAGGTCTCTCTTGAAAATTAGATTTTATGTCTCAGTGAGATTTAGCCTAGATAAATTGAGGTGAAATAGAATTAAACAAAAAATTCAACCTCCAGGGAAACATCTGTCTTGACCATGCAGCATAAAGTAGAGCTACAGGTTTTGCAGCAGATGATATTCCCTCATCTCATCCTGCATTGAGTCTGGTTTTATTTGAGAAAAGCATCTGAGAGAGTTTAAATTCATTGTGGCAGCTTCTCCAACAAACTTGGAACAACCTGCCTGCCAAGCATCTAAATTCATGTACAGGGCGAATTACTGTCATTACCAACTACTCCCTACATCAGTAAAACTGTCAACAATCTAATAATGTCACTTCACAGCTGCTTAACTTATATGAGGCATTTACCTGCTGATTTTTAAATGAGATGTAAGTATACTTTATGTCTCAGAAAAATACCTTTTAAAAAGCTTTTGATGCATATCTAACACAATTCAAAACACAGCGTATGCACACACATCTAAATTATATGTATATATGTTTGTGTACAATAAATTGGGCAATCTACCATGAAAAAAGATCAGAATGCATCTGAAGAGCAATGCAGTGGTTTGAAACTCCCTTCTGGTAAAAAAAAATTACATGTCTGCATAATTTTTGACAGAATATATTTGCACCAGCAGAATCAAATCCTTTCAAACATTTTAAATACTTTTCATGTCTTTTGATGGTAGGCCCATTCCCCCGCTCAACTGAGATTATCAGGGCTGCACAAATTTCTGGAATATTTCACACCAGGTTTTTATAGCCAGGGCTGTGCAGATGTTCTTCAGATATCCACAGAGGTTTTATTGGATTTACATTAGACATTATGGACAGGTATGTTGCTTTCCGTCCATCTTGTTTTAAGTGGTGTGCTTTGGATTATAATCAAGATGGAATATTCCTACCAAGGCTGGCACCCTTCTAGAAGCTGCTTGTCACCTTGTCAGCCAGTATTTTGACAGATCCACAGACATGGTGTCATCTATAAATGTCATCTCCTCAACAAAAACTACGCACATGGTTTACTGTCAAGACAGGACATTTACTGGGGTGGTCCTGGCTTAGCTCAGGTGAATTCAGAAAAACAGGTGCTGCAGCAGCAGCCCTGCTAATGAAAGAAAATGTTTTACACAGTAAAACTATTAAGATGTGATGGCAAAATCAAGCATTTATGCATCCTTCCAAAAATATCAGCATCACTGATAAGTTGTTTAAATAAATCCATCCTTTAGCACAGCAGCAAAATCACACACACCAGAAATTTGAGAAAAATCCAAGATTTAATATGAACTAGTTCATTGAATGGGGGAAAATATGCCACTTTAAAAAAGTCACTGCTGTCACAGTTGCTGGTATTGTACAACCCTGTTTTTATTTTTAAACAGGACAGCATTTAGTCTTTTCCTATAATATTTCATAAGCTTGGAGCACAAAGACAGATGGATTTTTTATCATTCCTCTGTACAGCAATCTCTCCAGATCATCCAAATTGCTAGGTCCTGTTTTATCCTCTCCTTTTTCAGCTCACTGACTGCACTGTTCAATGATTTGGATTAATTGTAATGCATGTACCTGACTTTTGGAAGTGCCTTGAGACGACATGTGTTGTGAATTGGCGCTATATAAATAAACTGAATTGAAAACTGAATTGAAACTCACCAAACATTAATTTATACAGGATTGAGGCTTTGGGACTGAGTTGGCAATTAAAGATGTTGCTTTTGTCCTTGGTGAGCCCATTCCATGTTGATTTTTGCCCATTTCTTTTAGATTATTAGCACTCAACAAGAACACCTTTTTAGTTTCTGAATTTGGTATTAAAAATATTCTGGTATTCTAACATTCTAACAAGGTTCCCAGCACATTTAAAAGAGAAATGGCCCCACAGCATTGTATTTCCTCTACCTAAACGTGGGCATGAGGTGCTTTTGCACATTTTCATTTTTGCTTTCATTTTTGTCCTTCCTTGTTTGTCTCAGTTGCAGCTGTTTTAAACAGCCTAGTTATAGCTCTGCCTGTAGATATGATCAAGTTTAGGTAAGCAGGTATTTGGTTATGACAATTTCTTGACTTAGAAAGATCAACACACATCTTACATGAATTATGAAAGAAACTCATGTCTGTATGACGCCATGTTACTGTTTGTGTATACTCTGGCCAACTTTAAAAAGTATTTTATTGGAAATAACAAGTGTGTCACCCATATTAAAAAAAAAATTATGTTATTACTAAACATTGGATTTTTGTACCCTGCTAAATTAATGCAAGGATTGGACTTTCCATCCTTGCTAGATCCGGGGTTTCTGGTGCCTATCTCCAACAGACTCTGGGAGACAGCTGGAGTACCTGGAGAGAGGCAACGTATGCAATGGGAGAACATGCAAACTCTATGCAGAAAGACCACAGGT
This sequence comes from Crenichthys baileyi, assembly GCA_036173005.1. Classification (NCBI taxonomy): domain Eukaryota; kingdom Metazoa; phylum Chordata; class Actinopteri; order Cyprinodontiformes; family Goodeidae; genus Crenichthys; species Crenichthys baileyi. Next base: position 843,710 of record JAHHUM010001464.1, read on the forward strand.
TGGGATTCATACCCAGGTCCATTCAACAGTGACACTGTTGAATGGACCTGGGATTCATACCCAGGTCCATTCAACAGTGTCACTGTCCTGTCGTGTAAGCCATATTGGATTTTTTAAATTTAATGTGAGATAACTATAACAATAATTATAAATGTGATTTATAAAGCACTTTTAATAGAAAAAAAGATCTCATAATATTGAAACAATAAGAGTAATATAAAATTAAAATACAATAAACTAAAAACTCATGGGTCAGGGGAAATGCTTATTTAAAAAGGGAAGTCTTTAAGGCCCTGTGGTGGTCAGGGAGGGAGCTCCAAAATTTGAAGAGTGGCTAAGGGAAATTGGCCTCTTTGTCACATTATATTTATAACCAAGGAAACAGGAAGTCATAGATTATTAATATAAAGTCTCTAGACAACGATCAACTTGAAAAAGAGAAGTGTACATTTCAAAAAATGCTTCATTTATGTTTATTTCATAGGATATCTTGAGGGAATTTTTATGCTAACAATTATTTGTTATTTCTGTTTCAATTACTTTCCATGATTTTTGCAACTAAATAACCCAGTTTAAATTTGCTGTCTTTTATAAGCATGATCTTTTAGAGACACATCTGATTAATTTAAATGCTGTGGATGGTTGTGGAGGGCGCTGTAATCCTTAAGAAATATGAAATAGATTTAGGCTCTTCACTTGTACTGTATGAAAAGTTGTTTATACCTTAAATTACCAAACAAACCATCTTTGTAATGGTATACAGCATGGCAATGTGATCACCTTCATAATGACACACAGAGAGGTTTTAGACATTCAGTTTTCTGTGATAAAATCTCAAACTATAGGTCTAACATCACTTTTAACTCAGAGTGTAAACTCTGGGGGAAATCCTGCTGTCATGCTTAATATGAAATGTAACAGTTTTTTCAATGAAAATTGTTGTTTGTTTCCAGACCTTGCATTGTTTACTGGTACATGAGCAGAAACCTTAATTGACTGACTCATCTTGCTTACTTAGCTGCATCAAAGAATAAAAAGGCATTAAAATATGTAGATATCAACATTAATCCATTAAAAAGTTGTACTTTTAGACCATCACTGATGTGATGACATCAGTATTGGTAGGAAACTCTGATTAACTGTCTCAGACGACAACATGGACAAACCCTTATTTTTAACAGCTCGATCCAGAGGTGCAGAACTGCTCCTTGATCCTTAGGGCCTCCTGCTAGGCTGGAGGCCTAATAGGAACTAGATTCTCAGAGGGCATATTGTCAAATGCACCAGCTGTACACATACTAGAGAAACCATCATAATTTGTAAGTTATTTCAATAGAATCTTACTTAACAATGAATTTGATCATTTTTGCTCATGTCCGAGTTTGAGTTGTGGAGGGGGGTTGTCAGGGGTCCCCCTTGGTGTGGTGTCATTTCCTGTTTGGCAACCTACTTTCCTTGAGGGATGTGTGGGCCCCGCTGTGGGTCTGCACTGGGCTTTTGTGGGGATCTCGGCCTCTATGGTGGGCTACCTCACCAGGCAGGATTGCACTGTGGAACCCTTTGGACTTTGTGAGTTCTGCCTGCCAAAGCGGGTTGATGGCTGCCAGGCAAGGGTTCCCAGGAGGCTTCCCCACCTCAATGCAAGGAACTTGAGGAAGCACCAGGCTACTGGGGTAACCTTGCTGTGTCTGGGATTTTGGTGCCCAGCATCAAAACCTTTGCCTTGTTGGCACTGGGACAGCTGTTCCTGTGCTTCGTTGTGGACCTGCCTCTGTGTTGGTCGTATGACTATCCTGTGGGGATGCCTGGGGTTTGTCTGCCTGGGGCTGCTGCATCTTTAAGGGGCCTAGCCTACTTGCATTGCACTGCTTAGGCACTGAGTGTTGCGAGGTTTCTATCCCTCTCATCTAACATCTTGCAACAATTTAGGTTGACACTTCCACACACATATCTATCCTTCACAAACCCATGCATCAACACCCCCATACACTTACAGTAATACAAACGGCTGAAGGTCATAGAAATATGGTACAAGCTCCTATTTTATTGATGCGGCCTTGATTGCTTCATTTGAAGCAATCAAACAATTAGGCTCCCATTTCAAGATATCCCTTTTCTAGAGTAAAATATGCAGGCAACCAGCTTATCCAGGCAACCAGCTTATCCTACTCAAAACTGCGAACCACAAAAAAACAGGAAGAGAAAAAAATGCTATTTTTTGTAATGTTTTTCACTGCTGAACTCTTTATATTTATATGCAGTAGTATTTATTTTATAGTTAACTTGAAATTAATTATGTCCAGCAATACACATTCTGTCATACAGTCAATTCATTTAATCATTGGCTCAATAATTAACTGAACAAGTTGTGTTTAATGCAGAATTCAAAACAAAAGAAAAAAAAAGGTTAATAGCTTTGTGGATATCTGGTGGGCTAAACTGGAAGTGGACCCTCACCCTTCTGCTCCATCATCTGTGACATTGATACTAGCAGACATTAAGAGAAGCTTTTTATACCAGTTTCAAAGGCAGTAAAAAAGCCTGTATCGATATTCAAAATTAATGTTTTGTCTCGGTCAAACACTTTAGGCATCTGGACAAATTACACATAGCATTTTTTTTTCTTCTATTTCTAACAAAAAATTGAAATAAAAACCAATAGCAACTATCTTAGTTATTTTTAATGTTTCTCTGAGTACAAGTTATTATTTGATATCCAAAGGATTTTTTTATATCTCAGACTTAATTTATTTAATTTAATCTCAGGTAGACATTTCTTAACATGACATTTTTACTAATAGGAATGTAATTTTGGCGCCTTAAATACAATTCTAAATAGTAAGAAAGGTTTTGACCACAGGAGGAAAGCTAGTATGGATGATTAAATTAGTAATAAGACATACAAGTCTGGATTTATCATCTCACGGTGGGTGTGTGCGCGTGTGTGTAGCAATGTACAAACTATGCAAAAATATTGCAAAAATTAACAATTGAAGAGTATATTGGCTATATTCAGTATTTAAAGATGAAGGTGTGGCATTTTTTAATTGCATACAGATCCTTCTTTTGCCATATGCGATGTTTTTGGTAAAGGTTGTAAAGATTCTTATTCAACTGAAGTAAAATAACGTGTGCGACTCGACCTAAGATGCTGTGTTTAAATCAAAATTAAGCTGCTGCATTTGTGCTGCCACAGTTTTGACTGTGCCAGTATGTTGTGTGTCACCAGCTCATTGTAATTCATTGGAAAACTGGCTTTGTATTACGAGTCAGAAAAAGGCGGACCCAAGATTCAGCCAGACACAGAACTGAAAGCTTAAAAGGTTTATTCTGACACAGGAAAACGTCACTCAGGTTAAACTCCACACAGCTTCCGGGGATCACTGCTTTTGTCTTGGGTAGAACTTGAAACCCAGAGGGGAAACCTCAGTGGGTAGCAGGCAGGGATCTCCACAGCGCAGGTACGAGAGGGCAGGTGACTTTAGGCTGAATAATCCAAGGGCTAGGCTGGCTCAATAATCCAGGGACAGAAACTGGGTCAATGATCGGAACAAGAGACGTCAGGCAAGGGGCAGGCAGAGGCATGAACCAGATGCAGGAAACAGGGTTGAAAACCAAAATCCAAACAGTCCGACAAGGAGCAGGCAGAGCGGCAAAATCCAAGAAGCAAGGCAAGGTCAAAAAACAATGATCCAACAGGAAGGAACGCTGGATATCTACTCACACGATGGCTTTCAATAATCTGGCGCCGTCTGCATGTCAGAGTCAGTATATATCAGGGAAGACACAGGTGCTTGGAATCTTATCTGCTGATTGCAGCCAGAGAGACAAGGTAGAGCAGACGTGCCAGAATCATAACACTTTGCTTATTTTGCATTTTGGTGAGATCATGTTCTTTCCTTTGGCTATGTGAATACTTAATTCAAGGCAAATATATCCAGGAAATCTCTGTTGGTGTATAAAGATTTTTATCATCTAAAGAGGCCTGTAACTAGTAGTAAAAACCATTCATTAACTTTAGTCCACAAGAGCTGAAAGCAACACCAAGCAGTTTAGACCGTAGCATTAGGCAGCAAATAGTTGCAACAGAATTGTCATAGCTCATAATATTTTACAGGGAAAGTGAGAAAAGATCAAATTTCACTTCGATATCACATCAAGTTTTCTGCAACACATGTTTGCTGTAGCGATATCATAAGAATCCACCTTTAAATGCTTCCTCAAGAGTTTTTTTCAAAAATACAAAGATGCACACACAGACACACAGACAGTCATGCTTTGGCTCACACATGCAGGCCTGTGAATCCACACAAACATTGAGAGAACTGTCAGTTCATCTGAAAACCCTTTACAAGTTATCATATCGTTCAGCCCAAAGGACATCCTCTTTGAACGAGGCCCCGTTCTCAGAAACACCATTTCATTTGTCCTCATAATTCTGGCTTAGCGCAGCTGACAAGTGGGATGTCCTTTTGCGCGCCCCGGCTGAAGGGAGGGGAGAAAGTGCTGACATGGACACTTGTCCCATGAGTTTCAGCCCAAGCGACGGGAATCTGCTGATGCTGCCGACTGTCAGGAGGAAATCTCAACAAAGAGGTGAAATTAAATGCCGACAACTTCTTCTGTGCGCCCCGGAGTTACACCACGGCTTTAATATTTCATACCTGCTCCACATCTTCCACGTCAATTTATTGTCTGACCTTATGAGAGCGCTGGTTCAAAGAATCAAGGAAATAGACAAGATAACAATGTCCTTTCATGGATCCTGGCCACTGATTTTTTTGACTGTTTGGAATTTCAAAGAACGCCTAAATTAATCTCAAAGAATGCAAAGGAAATTGGATTATTTAGCATTCCAGTCATGCTTTTAATTTCAAGAAGACATTCACATTCTGAATTGCTCTGTCAACACAATTTAATGCATTGCTCGCAAATGGTTTAGAAATACTTTTGCTTGCTGTTTGTTAAACATTGTTCAAAAATACTTTAATTGCCCTGAATTGTTTAAGTTAAATGTTGACCAAAAGAAAAAAAAATCCATATAATTCTTGGAAATTAGGCAGATCATTATTCAAAGGATACCAAACACTGAAAGCATGACATAGTTCTGATGGGGTTTAATTAACTAAAAAGAGTAGTCCATATCCACCCTTCTCATTCTATTGTGTGTGTAAAATATATAAAAAGGTTTAAGGGATATGAATACTCTAACAACGGTTTACACAAGAGGAAATAATGAGTGAAATGAAAGAACCCAGTCATTTAAAGGAAGACACAACAGAAATGCAGGTCACAATAATGCCTTGAGTACTGGTTTTTGGGACTAGACCCAAAAGGATGCTTTTGCCAACTGTATACTGTTGACACACATTTGTTGCAGCATTTTACAACATCATCATCACCATCATCAAACAAAAAAAATAAAAAAGAACATTCAACGAGTTTAAGAAATAGTCAAATTCTTGAAACCTTACACTAGATGTTTAAGAAAAAAACATCCATGATTATATTTGACCTCATCCTAATGTTTTGTTGTGGTTTACCCCCTGAGGAAGTGGCACACTTTCATTTATTTCTCATGATTGGATAACATCCTTGGTGCAAAGATGTGACCTTGGAGAGACCGTGCCATATTGTTGAAGTCACAGAGGTGCTTTTTCTGTGCCGTGTCTTCTCACATGTGAGGGAATGGAGCTGGAAAATCGTGTATTTAATGAAATATGTGCTTGTGGTATTATTGCGATCCTTTCGTTTGTGTTTTCTGACAGATCAAAAGCCATGAAAAAAAAACAGAAGTTTACAGAGGATCTCATCTCACAATAAAGCCTCCTGAGGATTGTTGGGATTCTGATGTAAAGACACAAATCAGTCTGCACTGAATCCTGCCTAGAGTACAGATAAATCTGTTGGCAAAACGACTGCTGCTTTGGATGGAGTAGCTATATTTCTGACCAATCAGTATGCTCTCTTTGGGACTGAAGCTTTGCACTGTTTAATTACAGAAAGTGTTTGTCTCAAAGGAAAACTACTAGCTTGTTAAGATATTTACTGTTATTGTGCTTAGTATCTAAATCCTGTGTTCTGAACAACTCCGCTGACTTTGTAATGGCACCATAAATATACTGTTTCACCAAACAGACTACATTTACCACTGTGAAAAAAATACAGTGAACTAACATGTAGATATGTCTGAAATCAAGAGGGATGTGTCTCAAAGCCTGAGCCCCTGCTCTTTGTGTGCATTGCAAATAGTTACATGCAGGCAATAGGAGAGATCAGAGGGTTTTCTTATGATTTTAAACGTGCTAAGAAACGGAATAAAATGTGTACAGTAGAAAAATATTGATAGAATAGAATAGAAAAAAACAAGCTAAATGTTATGTCCAAAAAGAAGCAAGAAGAGGAAAAAAACGTATTAAATCCGACCCCAGTGCCTATATGATATGTAAAGTGACCATAAAAAACACCTTGTAGTCTTTTGGCACCCATGAAGTCTTGAAATGTATCAGTCTATGACCAAAAATTTGTTTTCTCGGTTGAAATCCATGTTCTCGACCCAGTCCTCTAATGCAGCCACCTGCAGCTGGTTTGGATCAGAATCCCCATTAAAAAACACCAATGTCTGTAGACATTGCTTTTTAGCCATAAAAATCAGCATTTACCAGTTTTAAGATGAAGACTACAGTGGTTGATGAGGAATATTGCTTGACTGCCTGAGAGTATTTATCGACTTAGTTTTTTTTCATTTGCAGTTCACCTGAGTTCTCATTGTTGCCTGATTCAGAGCGCCTAGGCGGGTTTCCATATCAGAAAAAAAAAATCACTAGACTTCATTCTTTAAAACTTAAGAAAACCTTTTTAATGCCAAAGAAAATCTGTCTAGTCTAGTTCTGGTTAATTACAGGCCTTGGTGAGAATCTGCAACTTTGGGTATTACTACGTTTAAATTGTGTTTTGTTTTTTTTAACTTACCAATTGTTTCTGTTAGATTTAATTTGGTTTAACTAAAACTGCTTGTTTGGGTTTTCTTTTAGGTTTAGACATTTAACAGATTAGTTCAGATTTCAGCACCTCCTATCATAACAGTAACACAACAATTATTATATTTCTATAGGTTGTCAGAAAAATGCCCAGCATCACTACTGACCTTTGGAAAACCTGAAGCATCATAAAATTTACAGTTTATTGTAAAGCTAAAAGTCTTTGTTCCTGTAGCAAACATAAAACACCTCATTGAAAGATATTTTAGCATTTGGCACCAAAACCAAGAAGCTAAAAGAATAACTGTGGATGTGAAAGTTACCAAAGTTTTTTCTTTCCGTATATGGCTTGTATTACTGCAAACAGCACTAACAGTTGTCCTGTTTGCAGATTCTCCCACCTGAGCTGTGAATCTCTGCGGCTCAACCAGAGTTAATGAAGAGCATTTTTGGGGGGTATCAGAATTAGGGAATGGCGAGTTAATATAAATATTAGCCACTCTTTTCAGATTTTTTTAAAAATATTAAAAACTATCTATTAGATTCCTTCCTTTTCAAATGCATGAACTACTTTGTGTTGGTCTATCCAATAAAATCTCAGTATAATGCATTGAGTTTTGCGGTCATAATATGACAAAATGTGAAAAGTTCAAGTAGCTTGAATACATTTGTGGAGTAATGTACATATATAACTCACAAAAAAAAAAACAGTTCTTCACATGTTGATGCATCTGGATTTGTGTTTTGCCCTTTACATAAACATGCTATAGCTGGTAGAAAACTAACACTGCACATTATCCTGACCACACCATCCCCACAGTGAGACATGGTGGTGGCAACATCATGTTATGGTGATCATTCTCTTCAACAGGGACGAGGAGGCGGGTCAGAGTTGCTGAGAAGATGGGTGCCAAATACTGGGCATCCCTAGAAGAAAAACTGGCAATCTGCAAGAGTTGAACATCTCTTTTCATTTATGCTCTCCATCCAATCGGACTAAGTTTAACATGTTTTGCAAAGAAGAATGTTCCCTAAAACTTTCAAAATTAAAAAAAAAAGATTAACAAAAGTCTTTTGATGAAACATGTAATTGGATGGAATTATACTGTCTATAAAGGGAATCTATTAGAAAACTGTAAGGACAAGCTTGATTGATTAACAATGATTTACAGAGAAATGCTTAAGAGTACAGTGAGAAATATAAAAGGAAATGTTAACTGTTTCTCAGACTTTTCTGTGATTGTTGGCAATAGATGTTGCTCCCATGTTTGCCTCTCCACGGCAATCCTGACTCTGCCTGTATTAGCTGAGATGCTTTTAAGGGGAGCTGACATTAAAATGAATTAAATAGGGTTTGCTGACAGAATACATATCAAATCTTAGGACATGCAATGGTGGGGCTGCGGCATTTGCAAGGCTTATGACTTCTGCTGAGGCTGTGGATCCATTGCGCCTCCTTTGCCTCTCCTCTTCTCACTGCGGTTTAGATGAGGAAAAAGGAAGGAGAAGAGGGAAAGGGAGAGAACTCTTGATCACCTGCTTTGTCTGAAGTGAGTCACCTTGCAAATATATGAATAGCAAATGCAGGAAAAGTAATCTGGTGGCGCACAAGTACATCCTCCCATTTGCATATCTGCCAGCCCCTGTGTTTAGCTGCCGCATTTTAAGACTTGGCATCTATGAAAAGGTAAAGGTATGCATATATTTCCCCCCTTTTTGTCACTACACCTTTCTTTTTTGCAGTTCTCTCACTTTTGTCTCCTTCTCAATCCTGGACATGTTTTCCCCTTCATCTATCTGCTTTCCCCCTCTCTACCCCACCCCATGCTTTTCTTCTCCTTAGGTCTCCCTCAGACATCAGGGTGAAGTTCCTTTCCCCCCACAGGATGCTTGACAGGGTAGCAGGTGAAACGAGGACCAAATGACAAATATTCCCTTCCGTTTTTCCCTGTAACTCTCACTCACTGTCCTGCCAGAGGCTTTCCTCATTTATCCTTCCTTCCAGCAGCTTTCCATCTCATCTGACCACATTGATATTCAAATCTGATCCAGTCCCAGTTCCTAGATTTGAGATGTGGAACTTGAGCTTGGTAGTGTCTAGATAACCAAGAGAGAGAAGAGTTGCACAATATCCCAAGCCCGACTAAATGACATCCTGAGACCTCTGGCTAAATAAATGTATACAGTAAAAATACACAATGCTGCATACAGAGTCTTGAAGAAGTGTTCATACCTCTTGAACTTCTTACAGTTCACCACATTTTACCAGAAATGTATAATATGCATTTGGAGTCAGTCCCTCTGATTTAATACTTCTTTACTGTTTTCTTTTTATTTTGTTGTAGTTGCCTTTATTTTATAAGTTGAAATGGGGTGGAGAGAGAGAGGGGGGAAGACATGCAGCAAAGATCAAAGGGTCGGGATTCTAACACTGCCTCTGTACATATGTAGTGCGCTCTACCTCTGCGCCACCGCGCACCTCACCCCTCTTATTCAATACTTTGTAGAACGGCCTTTCCTCTTATTCATTGCAAAGTAGCTCAAGCTCAGTCAGATTGGATGGAGACCACAGATTCTCCATTGGATTTTGGTCTGGACATTGCTATGCCATCCAAAAACATGAATATGCTTTGATCCAAGCCATCCTATTATTGCTCTGGCTCTGTATTTCGATCTATCGTCCTACTGGAAGGTGAACCTTCACCCAGCCTCAAGTCTCTGGAAGCCTCTAACAGGTTTTCCTCCAAAATTGCCCTGTGTTTAGCTCCATATTCTCATCATCATTAGACATTTTGAAAAACGTGGATCCTTCTCCTTTCACTTGAAAATCATACCATACTTTATTTTGATTGATAACATTAAATCCCAATCACATATTTTATATGTGATTGGGATTTTTATTACATATAAAGGTTATGGCTGTAATGTGACAAAATGTGGAAAAGCTGTAGGATAATGTTTGTGCAATAAATTAAAATGTGAGTGCAAGATGTAATGCACATCAAATATGTGTGCAGATTAGGTCCACATTATCTTCCTTCTGTAGAGAAGATCCAAGAGGAGAGGTGAGGAAGGACTGTTTCCCTGTCTGCTGTTGCTCTTATTGACATGGTCCCACATGACATGTGAATGAAGCCAGAGTCTAGCATCTGGCCATGAGCTATCATTATCTTTGCCATCTCCTCTCTGATGAATCTACTGCAGCTCCTTGCTGAGGAGCACAGCTTTATTTAATGGGCTCTTTCAGCCGTAGTTTGCCAGGCAGAAGCCTCTTACAAACCCATTTAAAGAAGGTTCTATGGATTTCATGGCTCCTGAGGCACTCTTTCCTCCTTTCAATAAGGTGAAGTCCAAGGCTTTATCCATCCGTCAATGGGCCAGGGGAACAGTGGATGCAGCAGTTTTTTTAATCCCTGAGATGCCACTGTCCACTCTGTGCTCGGCTGTTCTCTGATAGGACAGCCTTGTTGTGCAGCTCTCACCTGGGGACGTTTGAGTTCCTATGGCAGAGCAGATTTATTGTTGTACAGATGAGGATAAAGTCTGGCCATCTTGGACTGTGCCTGCAGACTGGAACTTAGATAAAAGGTTGGAGGGAGCAATAGAGAAAGATTGCATTCAGGTGCTTCTCAAGTAAATACACATCTACTCATATGGGTTACACAAACATGTCTACCACAAATTCGTTTTTTTTTATCATTTTGCTGTGAATTGTACATGAGCACCAAGAAGAATCACATTTGCAGGAAAGTATAACAAGGCCATAACTGAAATAAATGAATTTACATGTCACCTTTCATAGTGATAAAAAAAATCCCAGTGATAAACAGGCTGTTGTATATTTGTATGGTTGATGTTTAACAGCTACATCAACAAAATTTGCAGTATATCTTGATGGATTCAAATGGACATTAAACAAAAACATGAGATCTAAAAAAATAAGGAAACTTCATTAGAAACATCTGAAACAGGGGTATGAAGTTAAAGAAATAAAAAAGCCTACAAATCAATTATATTGTGAGATTTTTTTTCACCTTTTTGCTACTTTCTGTACTGATCGTTATGGCAAGACAAACTTAGCTCCACGCCCAGTCTTGTTTGCCCCAACTCTAATTGTCTAAAACTTTCAAGAATGCTCTGAGCACAGGTATGAGCAAATTTAAGGGAGTAGCTGTTTTCCTGAGTTATGAAGATCAACACATGTCCTGGTTTTTCAAAGAAATTTGTCACAACTCATTTTTTAAGTTAAAGTTTCAAAATATTGCTCTGACTACAGATACATGCACACTTAGGTTAGTAATTATTTTCTAGCCATTTCCCGACATATAAAAGGCCCCATACATGTACCTTAGCTAATTGATTGATTCATTTTTTCTCTTTTAAAATGTCCTGACCCATGTTTAGAGAGGTTTTGACCCTCGACAGGCTCTCCCCTGGGACGGCAACATGTGCTGCATGTCTTCACCACATTCTCTGTCTGTCTACTTTCAAGAAATGACAAAATGAAGGCCACTGGTGGCGCAAAACAAATCTTTTAAAAAACAAAGTCCTGCTATTTTAAAACGTTTACAATGTACAAGGTTCATAATGTCTTAGAAAGGGAAGTTGGCCCACAGCATTACATATCCTCCACCATGCAAATCCAGGATGGTAACCTTGGGCCCTGCTCCAGTCTTGTTTGTCACAATTCCAATGTTTTCTGATGTTTAAATGGTTTAAATTATTGCTCTGACTGTAGATATGGGTGGGTTTGGGTGAGTAGTTAGTTTCCTGTAGTGATTTGCTTGATTATTGCATGTTTTCTTGTCTTTCCCATTTTGAAGAGTGACCAGTTAAAATGGGCTTCTAGGTGATGTCAAATTTACAGCCCAGGAGAATAGAGAGTTATTGATTACCAATTAAACTACTCAACTTAAGAAGTATGTCATGGATTAAAATGTTTCATTTACATATACTCGTACTCGTACTCGTCGTCTTCCGCTTTATCCGGGACCGGGTCGCGGGGGCAGCAGACTCAGCAGGGACACCCAGACGTCCCTTCCCCAGACACCTCCTCCAGCTCCTCCGGGAGGAGCCCAAGGCGTTTCCCAGGCCAGCCGAGAGACATAGTCCCCCCAGCGTTCCTGGGCCGTCCCCCTGGGCCTCCCCCGGTGGGGCGTGCCTGGAACACCTCCCGAGGAAGGCGTCCCGGAGGCATCCGGAATAGATGCCCGAGCCAACTCAACGGGTCCCCTCGATGTGGAGGGGCAGCGGCTCTACTCCGAGCCCCTCCCGAATAGCCGAGCTCCCGCCCTATCTCTAAGGGAGTGCCCGGCCACCCTATGGGGGAAGCTCATTTCAGCCGCTTGTATTCGGGATCTTGTTCTTTCGGTCAAGACCCAAAGTTCATGCCCATAGGTGAGGGTAGGAAAAGAGACCGACCCGTAAATCAAGAGCTTCGCTTTTTGGCTCAGCTCTCTCTTCACCACAACGGGGACCCGGCACAGCGGCCCCCATTACTGCGGGAGCCACACCGATTTGTCTGTCGATCTCCCCCCCTCCTTCTTCCTCACTCGTGAACAAGACCCCGAGATACTTGAACTCCTCCACTTGAGGCAGGAACTCCCCCCCCAAACCTGAAGAGGAAAGCCACCCTTTTCCCCGGTTGAGTACCATGGCCTCTGACTTGGAGGAGCTGATCCTCATCCCAGCCGCTTCACACTCGGCTGCGAACCGCCCCAGCGCATGCTGTAGGTCTGGCTAGAGGGGGCCAGCAGGACCACGTCATCTCCCAAAAAGAAGAGACGAAATCCACGGGCCCCCAAAACCCAGACCCCCTCCGGCCCTTGGCTGCGTCTAGAAATACTGTCCATAAAAGTTATGAACAGGACCGGTGACAAAGGGCAGCCCTGCCGGAGTCCAACATGCACCGGGAACAGGTCCAACTTAGTGCCGGTAATGCGGACCAAACTCCTGCTCCGCTCGTACAGGGACCGGATGGCCCCTAATAAAGGGCCCCCGATTCCATACTCCTGGAGCACCCCCCACAAGGCATCGCGAGGGACACCATCGAATGCCTTCTCCAGGTCCACAAAACACATGTGAACCGGTTGGGCAAACTCCCATGAGCCCTCGAGTACCCTGTAGAGGGTATAGAGCTGGTCCAGTGTTCCACGGCCGGGATGAAAACCACACTGCTCCTCCTGAAGCTGAGGTTCGACTATCGGCCGGACTCTCATTTACATATATTTAAAAGGATTTATTTATGAACACCAATGATATAGTAAAAAGAAGTAATTTCTTAAAAATATTCTCCTGCTGAATAAATTTACTCTAAAAGGTTATATTTTTCTAAGTATTTAAAGTATAATATTATGCTGCTGCAACAAAATAATTATCATCTAATATTAACTTTGTGTTTATTTGGTGCAATGGCGATTGCTCTAAGACTGCAAGGGAAGCTCAGCTTCCCCTAAAATGTCAAAAAATAAGTGATCAAATATATACTGTTGTGTGTACATGTCATTGACTAAATATGCGCTACAATTCCCTCTCACTCATTCCCGCAGCTTCACAGTGCTTTAAACAGTGAGTTCAATAGCGAAGCAAAAATACTGGGCTTTGTCCCACCCATCGGACGCTCAGCGTCTCTGGGGGTCTATGGGGCAGTGGGCTGGCCTCGGCTGGCCCGGACGCTCAGCTTCTGCATGATGATTGGATGATCTGTCTGAGGCTGAATCCCTTTTTGATTGACAGCGAAATGAGTGAATCAGCGATCTTGAAATTGGGCTTCCCCTCCTTGAAAGACCAGCATCAGCCACTGATTTGGTGTGACACTTTTTATGAGAATCTTTGGCTGAATGAGGATTTTTGACACTATCAGACTCATGAACACATCATTAACAACAACATGTTTGTGCTTCGGTATTTTTCTGCATCTTTCAATGCTTCTATTGAGTTCTCTATGGGATGGTTAAAACATTTTTTTCATCCGCCTTTAAAAAATTTTTAATTTCACAAATTCTCCCGTCAAAATTATTGTTCTTTTGACAAACAAATTTTTGACTACAAACCAATTATATGTTTGTTTGCATTGATTTCTTTCTCCTCTAAAGGATGAAAAACAACAAATCTGTGATGGGGTAAATGTTTTTTTCAAAGGCTAAATCTCTTCCAAGCTACAAAAGAAATCCTAAAAATATAGTAGATCTTAACTAAAATTGAAAAAGTCCTTGGTTCAAATCCAGGCTTGGGCTGTTTCTCCATGGAGTTCGCATGTTTTCTCCATACATGCGTAGTTTTTTTCTCCAGGGTACTCAGGCTTCGTCCCAAAGTCCAAAAACATATCATGTAGGTTAATTGGTCTCTCTAAATTGCCCTTAGGTGTGAATGGGTGTGTGCATGGTTGTTTGTCCTGTGTGTCTCTGTGTTGCCCTGCTTTGGACTGGCGACCTGTCCAGGGTGTACCCCGCCTCTCACCTGTAGACCACTGGAGATAGGTCCCAGCTTCTCCAAGCAATCCATCAATTTTTCATTATTATAAAGCTTCAAAAGTAATTATTTTGCCATGATAAATTTGCTAAAATAGATGAAAAAAGGACAGAGCAAAAAGTCCTTAGCATGTGTGATATTTGATTCTGAATTCATTAGACCCTTTATTATTAAACACTGTCATTCAGGTAGTTAAAAGCAAGACAGATGTAGTGATTTTCAGTCCTTGTAAATCAGGAGAGAGGAACATCTGTTATTTTTGAAACCATCATCTCCAATGGCTCAGTTTGCCAAAGATTATAAGAAACATTATAAGAAAACGCATCTTTAAGGACGGTGTTGCTGAAACCTTTAACCAGATTTATTTTTCTACCTCCACGTTGTCCTGTAACACTGTAGATGAGCTGGTAGATAACTTTCATTCTAAAATCTCGGACATCATTGATTCAGTTGCTCCAATTAAAGTGAAAGTCGTTTCTGGGAAGAAAATGTCTCCGTGGAGAAGTGCTTCACGAGTCAGAAGTGAAAAAAAGGAGTGTCGAAAAGCTGAACGCAGGTGGCGAAAGACTGGACTCCAGGTTCACTTTATTATCTATAAAGAGAGACTATACAGATATAACCTACAACTGAAAAATGCAAGAGAATCTTTCTTTTCTGAGATCATCAGCAAAAACATTAACAATGCTCGTGCATTATTTGCCATGGTCGACAGGTTAACAAACCCTCCTGTAACAGTAGCATCGAACTCCACTCTACCAGGGCCTGCAATGAGTTTGCTAACTTCTTCACTGAAAAAACCCAAAAGATCAGAGGGGCAGTCAGCACATCCGCATCAACTCCAGTACCAAAGTTGTCTCCAACTAGAACTGATTTTGACAAAATTTCCCAATTTCACCAAATAAACTACACATATTCAGAAGAAATCGTACAGCAACTAAGCTCTTCTTCCTGCTGTCTCGATGTTTTACCCACAGCTTTCCTTAAGAAAGCTTTGCCTGTAATAACATCTGATTTAACACAAATAATAAACACATCCCTTTTGTCAGGTGTTTTCCCCCAGGACCTGAAAACAGCAATTATCAAACCTCCGTTGAAAAAGAGCAACTTGGAAAAGCTGCTTCTACAGAACTACAGGCCTATCTCAAACCTCCCCTTCATCAGCAAGATTATTGAAAAAGCTGTTTTTCAGCAGCTAAACAACTTCCTAACAAGGACCAGCCGCTTCGATGTCTTCCAGTCAGGGTTCTGTGCTCACCACAGTACAGAGACTATTCTTGTCAAGGTGTTCAATGACACCCGTATAAATGCAGACTGTGGGAGAACCACAGTGCTGGTATTATTGGACCTTAGTGCAGCATTCGACACTGTTAATCACTCCATTTTATTAGAGCGCCTGGAAAACTGGGTCGGCCTTTCTGGTACAGCACTCAATTGGTTGAAATCCTACTTGAAGGACAGGGACTTTTTTATGTCAGTAGGTAACTTTACATCAGAGACCACAAAAATCACATGTGGCGTTCCCCAAGGATCCATCTTAGGGCCCCTTCTATTCAATATCTACATGTTCCCCCTAACTCAGATTTTCATAAACAACAACGTAAGTTATAATAACTATGCAGACAACACAGCTATACGTTACGATGTCACCAGGTGACTATGAACCCATTCCAGGGCTGGGTAAATGCTTAGAAGAAATCAATACTTGGATGTGCAAAACTTTTCTTCAGCTGAATCAAAATAAAACTGAAGTAATAATCTTTGGACCAAAGGAAGAGCGTTTAAAAGTTAGCACACAGCTTCAGTTAATACAGCTAGAAACCATCAGTCAGGCTCGAAACCTGGGTGTAGTGATGGACTCAGACCTGAACCTTCAGAGGCAAAGACAGTAACAAGGTCAGCCTTCAGTCACCTAAAGAACATCTGCAGGATTAAAGGACTAATGTCTCAGCGGGACCTTGAAAAACGTATTCATGCGTTCATCATTAGTAGAACTGATTACTGCAACGGTGTCTTCACAGGTCTGCAGAAAAAGTGGATCAGACAGCTGCAGTTGATCCAGAACGCTGCTGCCCGCGTCTTCACTAGAACTAAGAAAGTGAAGCACATCACCCCGGTTCTAAAGTCCTTACACTGGCTCACTGTAGCTCAGACAATAGACTTTAAAATACTTCTGTTAGTCTATAAATCACTGAATTGCTTGGCACCAAAATACATTACAGACTTGTTGTCAGTGTATCAACCACCCAGACCTCTCAGGTCTTCTGGCTCAAATCTACTCTGCAGAACCAGAACCAGAACCAAACATGGAGAAGCAGCCTTTGTTCTTATGCTCCACTAACCTGGAATAAACTCCCAGAAAACTGTAAAAGCGCCGAAACCCTAAGTTGCTTTAAATCAAGATTAAAAACGTATTTGTTTAGAGTGGCCTTTGAATGTGTTATCTAAATATTATTAGTTAAGTTTTCAGTCCAATTTTCCTTTCGTTTTCTTATCCATCATTCTATTCTCTTTATTTTTTTTAATTACCTCTGTTGTTTGATTTTCTGTATCATTGTAATGTTTTTCCTTATGTACAGCACCTTGAGTGCCTTGTTGCTGAAAAGCGCTATATAAATAAATTTGACTTGACTTGACTTGGAAGTATTCTCCATCATCAGTCTCTTGAGCCACTAGTTAACAGCATTATCAGGGGCAATCACTTCACTGGAGTCAGACAGTGAGGATTTGAAAGTCATAAAGTTCTCAACAATGATAAATTATCTGCCAACACACATAAAACACACAAAAAATCTCATTTTCCTGCAACAATTATGAAGTTTGTGTTCCTCTTTCAAAAAAATATGAAAAGTTCAATGAAAACATGTTTATATCAACAAAATCTTAGGCATAGTATATGTGACATTCTGCTAGAAAAAGACAAAATGCATTATTGCTTTTAGCTGCTTTGTGTAGACTTAAAAACAGCAAACATTTTGCAGAGTCTTTCATGGTCCCCAGTGTAGTAATCACAGTGTCTATTATTTTCCCAACACATCCTGTTTTTAACACCCATAACACACATGCAGTTTTATAAATGAGCAAAATAATGCACAAATTTATCTTTATAAAACCATCTTTAAAGTTTAACATTTTGATTACAGGATGAGTGGGTGCTAAGTTAAAAATATTCCTCAATTTTAGGGATCAAATCGTCCCAACATGACCTTAAAAGCACTACTTTGCTAAATACATGACTGATCTAAAACCAGCTTGACAAAAACTAACCTCCTTGCGGTGGGTCTGTTCCACTGACACTGAGGAATTTGAAACATCTGTAGTGGGGGAATTAAGCCCACTCCTTTTTACAAAAAAACTGTCTAAATCCTTTAGGTACTTAGATTCCACTCACATCTCAAGCTTCAGCTTCCTTTGCATAGGATTAAGGTTCTAAGACTGCCTTAGCCATTCCATGACTTTACTGTAGTTCATTTTTACCCAATTCTTTATTTTATGTTATTTGTGGGTCACTGCCATCCCAAGAGACCCAAACAGGACCCATGTACAGTGTTCTAGCTGAGGAAACAAGGTTCTTGTTCTGGCTTTCTTGGTGCATGGACCCTTCCATTGGCTCTTCAATACAGTGAAATTATCCTCTTAGCAGAAAAACAGACCCAAGCATAACATTTCTGTTTTTGTGTTTTAAGGTGGGGTTTTGCTCTATGGGTTGAACTTCTTTTCTTCAAAAGATGTGTTGCCAATTTGGTGTCAAAAAGCTTGACTTTTTCCATCTGACCACAGCACTTCCTCGCCATCTTTCTCTGAAACTTTTAGATCATTCTTGTGCCAGAAGATTTTTTTTTTATTATTCTTTTTATTTTTACCTATTCAATAATTGACTAAATAGTTTAACAAAACAAAGTAGCCTAATGTTTGTATAAAAGTGCTCTGTAAAAATGTGAAGATCTGAAAAATAAAAATGGTCTCTTATGATGACTTTTTTAAACGAAAGGCATATACAATTTTGGCGTTGATTGCTTTCTATTTTTCTTGGTCTGAAAGGATTTTTGAGAATTTTTGTGTGTTCAAGTAACCAGAAATGGGACAACTTCTTTTGAAACACTTGCTGCATTTAACCAAGAGAAATAAATTGGGTCACTAAGGGCTGTTTTTGTTGTAAAGGTTGCTGAATATGTGTGGCCCTAGTTACTAAGAAACTAAAACAAAAGCAACAAAACATGGTTAATAAAATGAGTCTTATTCTAAAATGTTCATGTTTTAGGAAGATTTTAATATGTCAGCATCAGCTGCCTGTGCTGGCAGACCTCAATTGTGGTGAAGGGCTGCACTGAATCATTTTGAAACCTGCGAAGGACCCACGGCTGCACTTTGGTCACCTCTGATTTAGATGTTTTTTGGAAAACCTAAGATAGGCCCATATCTGTGCCTGCTGTAGCAGGGCTCAGCAAGATTGCAATCTATTCCAGTCACCACTGGTGACACACTAAGGAAACTACACACCGATGGCTGTGTAGCTGTTATCTTCATCCTATGAGGAAAAATCTGGCATGGAGCTCCAGAACAAGGATGATGATGGTGATTTTCTATCTACTTCACTAACGCATAATCACAACAACTGCTTTACCTTTTCAACAAGCTTCTTGCTGATGGTCTTGAATCTCTTTCCAGCCTTCTGCAGATCTGCAAATGCATTAATGGCATATTTTGGCAGCTTACTGGTCTTCCCAATAGTTGTTCCTTAGATTCCGGTCAGATATTTAAAATTCAAAAATTGTGCACAATGCTTTTTCATTTAAAATTTCAGAGAAATATACTCATAAACTTTCTATAAATGTAGACATTTAATTAGCACAAGTGGTGATAGTATCATGTTTGTTTATGTTGTATTTTTTCCTTAATAAATTTGCCAATAAAATACATTAATGTACCAATAGGGTATTTCCTGATTCTTTTTATTGACATTTATTGACATTATTTGATAAAATCAATCAATTTGATTTGAAGTGTAAATGTTGTGAATTTTAAAATAAAATTAGTTTTTACAATTCAGAAATGTTTTCCCTTTCTGCAACCTCAATGATTAGGTATATAATATCCTTCAGACTGGTTTTTAAATAGATATCAAACTAATTAATTTAATTATTGACACTTATTGTAAACAAAATATAATCATACGTAGTTATTATTCATTCTTTGGATAAATAATCAGTTTGAAACTTGTTTTTAATAATTTCTTAGAAAAGATATATAGAAGGAGAAAGCTCATGATTTTATGAAAAACATGCACACTAGTTTAGCTTATTCTTCCTAAAGATGTGAGAAATGTTCATACAAACAACTGACGTATTCGCTGCTTTTCCTCTGGAAATTAGCAAATCATGCCTGACATTTCTAGATTATTTACTAAACAATTTAGGAATGAGCGCATATGCTTGTAGAGATTATTAGAGATTGATCTGTGTCTCACTGAGCCTTGTATAGATATAGATCTCAAACGTAATTTCAGTAAAGTTTCCTTGTCTACTCTAAATAAAGCAATCAGAAGTTCAAAGATAACTTAGTACTTAGATCTTCTGTTTAATTCTCATTAACTTGGAGTGTATTGAGGGTGGCACTCTAGCTGTTAGGAATAAAAACCTGGCAAAGAGATACAGATTTGTTTAAATCCAGGAGATAGATTTAGTGACATTAGTTAGTTTTGCAAAGCAGGGAACAGCAGCTATAATGACTTTGCCAAGTCTGGGCAGATTCACAAGAAAATACACTCAAACTAAACACACTCTTATGTATAACATGTTTGCATTTGATCAATGTGTGAGATGCTTAGGAAATGTCATAATAATGTGCATCTAAGGAATATATTCTACTACATCTAGCTTCATTGTGACAGCTATGTGTGACCTACACTGGTAATGATCAATAAACTCTCCTTATATTTGCAGGTTGAACAGACTCAGCCAGCATGTGCTGTAACTGTCAGATAAATGTTCAGGGGGGGGGGGGGTTGAACCATTAAGAACAATGAATAATTCTAAAAGTAATTCTAAGTAACAAGAGCAGGTAAATGTTTTTAATTATATATGGAAAGGTATGCAACAGTTTAATGCTTATAGTGGAGACCATAGTATATATGAGAATGGGTATGCACCTTCACATAGTCCCTGGGATGAATGAATAGCAGTACATGGATAGGTTCTTTTGTTTATTCTACTAAAAATGTCGAATTTGTTAAGATGGGTCATGTCAACGTCCTTTCAGCTATTTTTCTATTAAACAATATTACAATCAATAGTGCTGAAGATACAGTAGAAGTCACAAATACATAACGGCTGTGACATCAAGATTTTACAAATGTATATGGAAAAATAAAAGCATTTTTTAAAATCTCAAAAACAACAAATTAAATATTTTTTAGTCCATTCTATTGTTTGCAATCACGGCTTGAAGCCTCCTGCAAGACAGCTCAGATTCTTCTGAAGCTCACTGCTGCTTTTAAGGAACACATATTTATTGCTTTAATTTTGGCACTTTTTGTGTTGTGTATGTATGACAAGGGCGGTCATACAGGTGGCGAATTTGTATGTTTGTATGTGTTCCAGTAGAGACGAGATACACAAGGCCATGAAGGTATATCTCCCCTATATGGATGTCTTATATTTGAAAACAGATTTTAATATAATTACTATTATTTAATATTAATATAAAATAACTTGAGTGAATACAGAATGCAGTTTTCAAATTATTTTATTTTGTCACATGTGAATGTGACTATCAAGCCTTCTTGGCGCCACATTCAGGAGGTACTTCTGAGCACAGCCCCTGTAGAGGAGACCCCTGGGCAAACCCAGAGACACTGGAGGGACTAAATTTCCCTTTTTGCCTACAATGCCTGGGGATCCCCCAAGATGAGCTAGAGAGTGTCACTGGGGAGAAGGTTTTCTGAATGTGTCCCCTGTATCTGTTACTGATGCATGAAAAAAAGACAGACAGACAGAAAGATGGACGGACGGACGGACGGACGGACGGATGGATGGACGAATATTCCTTATGCAACTGACCGTTTGCCTAAAAGCGGCATATATGTAACAGCTAAAACTGAATATTTTTTTCTGTAAACAAATCGTTGCTCAGTTCCAGCTCAAATGTTCTGCCGAAACTTTATCCACATGATTTGCTTACAGCATCTTTATGTGCAAACGTCTGATGCTAAAAATCGTGTGGAGGAAATTGAAAAGGTTTTCTTTCGATGAGCCCTCTACATTTTCCTTAGAGGGTTGATTTAGCGCTATAAGCAATCCTGTGAGTGGTTTTCTCCAAATGTCTTTTAGCCCATTGAAAGAGTGTGTTATTTTCTTATATCCTTACTGCCTGTTCCAGGTAAAGCATTTAATTTCAAAGGACTAGGCAATTGCTTCATAGGTTGTAGTTAGGTTTGAAAATGTAACTTTCTTTCACCTTCTCTTTTCTAATGGAAACTATAACATCCAAGCTTGTATCTCTTTACATGGTCAAAGTTCTAACAGATACTGGATTCATAGACTTTTCTTAAAAATGTACAGAATAAAAAAACAAATTTGTTTCCTTACGCTGTTTAAAGCAATTCATTTTCAACCATTAGCTCATATTTACTTAATTACTGTTTTAGAGTAGTATCTGCTGAATGCATATGATTGGTTTAATTGGCTAAAAGTAGAAGGGCTATGAGTAATTGCAAATAATTAGATTTTTAAACAAAATAATTTCACCTCTCTTCTTCTCTCCAAGCAAGTTAAACATCTAAGAATGATTTGCTGATCCATTCTGGACTAAGTGAAGTACAGTGGATTCAGATCTAGTCTTCGTTAGTGGATGTATTTCTGAATAATCTCTCTTTTTTCCCTTAAATAGTCTAACGAAGTTAGACCCAAAATTGTTGCCAGTTCTTAAAATACCCAAAAGATTTCCTGTCATCAGTCATTATCTACCTAACAAAACCTTCTCTCCTGATTTCCCACTGCTTTGGCCATCTGAATCTCTGGTGGAAGGTCCTTTTTTAGCTGTGCAGGCTAAGGTTGGAAGGTGGAGGGGGAGGCCAGACCAGTGGGGATGTCCTGGCGCAACCTGTCCTACGTTGTATGCCGGATTCCTGACCATCTCATATTAATCAGATTTCCTGCCGCAGCCATATGTCCAAGCAGCATGATAAACCCTCACTGCTCCCCAGCACCTCTTAGGATGCACTGTCAACACAGCATGTGTTTGTCTACAGTACACACGTTGCTCCTCGAGAGGTATTCCTTTAAATAACTGCTGAGACATTGAATATGTTTGGCATGAGTAACTGAGGTGGCTTTTGACTTTTTTGGTGAGTAACGGGTGGTAGAGAAACAGCAGGAACAGTGACATTACATCTGAGGTAAACGTGAAGGAGGTAGCCACTTTTTGGCAAAGTGAACATTGCCACATTGTTAGGGAAATACATGGGGCTATGGACGTCACTGCGACAGGAGAACTGGCACAATGGAAATGCATTAACCAAAGCTCATTCCTGTTTCCATCTGTCACCTCATCCTTAACAGGATGTTACATACTTCACATTCTTACACGACCCCACTCCCAAGGTGCTATAGCTTAGATACAGTGTATTTCCCCCCTGCTTAGCGACAGTGTGGAGGAGATACTTGTGTTTCAACTCTGGTGACAAGGATAGCATACTGATAACACAGAGAACGAAAATCATTTGTCCATCTGAAGCTTTCTATTTGGTTCCACAAAGAGATGCATCTCGCCGTCCATAATTCATAGAGAAATATCAAAAGAGGGAACATTAACACTTGTCAAACATGATTAACTGCGCAAGTATCTTGTATCACAAACTGAATGTCAGACAGCAATCACCAGTGAGACTGGACAATAACTGAGACTGAGGTTTTCATGTGGCACAAGCAGGAGAAGGAGAAATGCTGGAATATTGATACAGTTGGATATGTTGGAATGCTGAGGAGATTTCTCTCAGTGTTCATGAAAATAATCAATAATGGCTATATTTTCATCAGATTAATCAGATGCCCACTTATTGTCCAATAATGAAAAGCAAAAATAAAGATAAAATACAGTCATAAACACTTCTGATCTTCCCATTTCATTCATTTTATTTATAAAACATACAGTGCCTTAGAAACATAGTCATACTCCTTACCTTTTACTAATTTTATCATGCACAACCATAAGCTTTATTGTATTTTATTGGGATTTCATGTAATGTGATAAACAACACAATATACCACATAGTTGTAAAGTGCAAGGAAAGACAATTCTGTAAGGAACTTGTTAGAGAACATAAGTGAAAAAAAAGAATCATGAAAACCAAGGAACACAGCAGACAGGTCAGGGATAAAGTTGTGGGGTTGCTTTGATAGTGGCCTTCAGGTCATCTGTATTGTTGGGTCTGGTGTCTCTTATTTTCATTTTGACCATAATCCATATATTCTATATATGGTCATTGAACCAACTTTTGGTACCACTAGCAGTGTGAGCAGGTACTAAGTCCTGTTGGAAAATTAAATCAGCATCTAGCTTGTCAGCAGAATGAAGTGCTCCAAGGTTTCCTAATGGATGGCTGCGTTGACTGTGGACTTCAGAAAACACAGTGGACCAACACCAGTAGATGTCATGGCCCCCACAATCATCACTGGCTGTAGAAACATCCCTCTGGACTTCAAGCAACATGGATTCTGTGTCTCTCCGCTCTTCCTCCAGACTCTGGGAACTTGATTTCCAAATTAAGTGCAAACTTTACTTTCATCTGCTTTTGGCAATGTCTCAGGCTCAGGATAGGATTTGTTTGTGCATAGCGGTTCTTGATGCGCTGACTCCAGCCTCCGTCCTCTCTTTGTGAAGCTTCCTTTAAATTGTTGAATTAATTAATTAATTTTTCTCAAGGTTGCAGTTATCCCTGTTGCTGGTGCAACTTTTCCTATCACACTTTTTCCTTCCATTCAGTTCTCTATTGATATGCCTGGACACAGCACTCTGTGATTAACCAGCTTCTTTACTGATGGCATTTTGTGGCATACCCTCCTCGTGGAGGGAGTCAATGACTGTGTTCTAGACATTTGCAGTCTTCCCTATTTGTGTAAGGTTTCCCACCCCTGACCTAAACAGACAGGCCTGGCAAACTAACAATAATCAGAGAAAAAGCTCCATGGTAACTTCAGAGGAGCTGCAAAGATCAAGAGGTCAGGTGGGAGACTCGCAATGATTAGACCTCCAATCTACAGATCTGGCCTTTATGGACGACTACAGCTACTTGACACATGGCAATGCCAAAACCATATTAACTGCACATGCATAAAAGCAAAAGAAAACAACACGCCCTCCCTCTTTAATACCGCTCTGGGGAACCTCCCATGTGGCCCATATCCAAAACCCCCACTGGTTTCAAAACACCCGATTCAAATAAATGGTTTATTACCATGCTTCTGCAGAAGCTAATGTAAGATGATTCTTCAGAGGAATAACTCAGGGGGGTTGAACATGCACACCACACCTTTCAGATTTTTATCACTGTAAATGTTTTAAAACTTCCACTTCCACTTCACAGTTATACACCATTTTGTACCAATGAAACCAATGAAATACTTTAAAATGTGCGGTTGTAAAGTGACAACATTTTTAAAGTTTATATGGGGTAAATACTTCTTGGGGCACTGTGTAAGGTCCTACATAACAGATCTTCACCAGCAAGAGGACCAAGGCGTCTTGCAACAGATGGCATTTCCCACCCCCTCCCCCCTCACTCCCCCCAGGGCCCATATATCAGCAGCATAGACTCAGTCTGGGATTAGATGGAGGAGCAAAAGCTGCTGGGTAGCCTAAATCCACAGAAGAACCGTGGCAAGTTCTCCGTGATGCTTCAAAAAACCTACTAGCCAACAACCCTGAAGAGCTGTTTGTTGATGAATAGACGAGTGGATCCTGAGCCAAATACTGACCTGATTTGTGTTGTCGTGTGAAGGCTTGTAAGGCCTTCAGAATGTTCTTAATCTGCATAAATATGACCTAAAAACTCAGCTGATTTCTGCTTGAAATCCAACAAAAGCAAATAAACCATGCTGCCTAGGCTACAGTACAACAAATCTGAGGTAAAATAAAAACACTGATCGGATAAATTGTAAAGCTGGAACGCATCTTTCTTCTCTCCAAATCAAAATGTTCCATCAAAATAAGTCCCTAAAATATTTTGCAACAGCTCTTTGTCCGTGTGGACTTCATGTGATCACCCTGCAGAGCCCTTTTTGTTGAGCAGAACTTTGCTGCTGTGCAACAAAAACGGTTGTGTTTGGTTGTTCTGCAGATGATAAACTCATGAACATCAGCTGTTGCAAATGGTTGGATGGATACAGCTGGTCTTGATTTTTTTCTATTTGTAGTTCATTTGAATTAAAACAAACTGGCTAAGTTTAAGCTCAACAGAAACTGGTACTTATTTTAGACTGCCGAGTGTTATCAACTCTTTTTTCTCGTAATACACTTCCACAATCAACTGGGTGATTATTTAATCGTCATTTCTTAAACCTATGGGTATTTATTAAAATGAGATATACTCTCTCTTTCAAATTTGATTGTCATGATTGTCAAAGAGTTGATTTATTTCAACTCTGAATACCTCTGAACTCTAAATAAGTTTGTAAATCTGTTTCTGGCTCTTGAATCCTGTCAAATAATCAGTGCCGATTTCTTTAGGAAATAATTAACCAAATTAGATTTTTGACTAAATTGTTTTCTTTTTTTGTTTTAATGGTCTTCATCCGCTGTCATAATTGAATAATATGGTGCTAGAATTACTACAATCAGTCATCCACCCATTCATACACTGACAGTAGTAAGCTACATTGTAGCCACAGCTGCCCTGGGGCGAACTGACAGAAGTGAGGCTCCCACACAATCGGCACCACCGGCCCCTCTGACCACCATCAGCAGGCAAGGCAGGTGAAGTGTCTTGCCCAAGGACACAACGACTGAGACGGACGGAGCAGGGCTTCGAACCAGCAACCCACCTAATACAGGATGAACCCCTACCACATGAGCCACTGTTGCCCAAAAATATGAGAGCTTCTCAGATTTTATTTTTCCTTCCTAAAACTCCTGCATATTGTGCGTTGTGACAAGATAAACCTGGTTAATTTTACTTTTTTATTTTCATTTTTCAATAATTGCTCAGACTGTAACTATCAACAAGTTCAGACAAGTTGCCATTTCCTGACACCCGATGAAGATGAACACACATTTGACTAACTTGAATGGCATTTTCTCTTATCCTTCCCATTTTGAAGAGTGGTCAATATATAATGTTAGAATTAGATAGAAAGATGTAGGTGTACCAAAACCAACAAATACAGAAATATTCACAGATACCCATTCACTGAGAAAAAAGCTCTCAGGTAATTTATTACACTCTAGTTGCTTAATCATGCAAGGCAGGTAGGTTGCCTCTCCTCACTAGCCACCCACCCATCCATAAATGCATGTGTGCCCTCTTTCTTGCTTCTTGGAACTCAAATCCCCAACCCCCTCATCCCACCCCAGGCATCCAACCCCATCCGTTTACTACTGACATACATCTGAGCAGGACCCATGCACCTTTTGTGCTGGGCCCTTTGTTAGCTGGTCACAGCAGTAGCCTGGAGGAGCACATCAGCCATGCTTTTTTTTGTGTGTGATTGGAGCAAGGACATAAAAATTAAATAAAATGGGGAGTGGGATAATCATTTTGTCATTTATACATAGCTACAGGGTCCTTCACTCTTACTAAATATGTCTTTTTAACATTAATTGTTTCTATATATATATATATATATATTTTTTTTTTATGGAAATATCTCTTTCTATGTATGGTGATGGTGTGAAGCTGCAGCATCACCAAGGTGAACTGCAGATAACCTCATGACGTTGCGCACATAGTATGCCAGCCTATATAAAATTCACGTTGGCCGCATGTATCTGCTGGTGCTCTGAGCCGCTGATAAGGCTTTGCAGATCACCTGACTTCAGTCTAGATGAAGGATGAGCTTCTCGGGCATAGATATTGTCCATCCTGCTGATGTTCCCTCCTCGTCTCATCGTAAACTCTTGTGCACCCTCTGGTGCTTGCTAGTCTCCCAAACTTCTTTGTGTAGCCTGCTTTGCAGATTGTCTTCCTTGTCTGTGTGGTTGCTCATTATTCAGAGACAGACGGATCTCAGGTCATCTGCAGCTGCAGCGAAGGAGAAGCAGGAAAGATGGCGATCATCTATTAGACCGACCTGGCGCACGCATGAAATACGAGGACAACTTTCGGGAGGATCGCTCGAGGAGAAGATTGTACCAGTGAGTTTTTTGGTTTTAATCTCCCCTTGCTTGTGATTATGTGTCCAGATTCGTCAAGATTTCTGCTGGGCTTTCAAGGTCCAAGAGAACGTCGGTGTGGTAGATCATGGGATATAATTTGGAGAGCGCCTCGTGAATGACCTGGAAAGAGCTGCGTGCTCGCTCGTTTTCAGTCCAGGGTCCAGACGAGGAAGTCGGGGCGAGATTTTTTAGTGACTAGGCAGCCCAAAGTCAAGTGGGTCTTCTTGCTTCCCAAGCCGCCACTTCCTCGCTTATGTCGCCTTTTGGTTTGTTGTCAAAGTGACACAAGGAAATGGACGCGGCGGCAGCGTTGGTGGTGGTGGTGGCGCAAACTAAGAGGCTCGCCTGCGTGCTTCGGCAGCACCGGAGCAGGGTGTTTTGTTATTCCGCCGGCATGTCTGGTCAGGGGAATTAATCGGTGCCTCCCCCCTCTCTGTGGTGCCTGCGCGGTAGCTTCATGGAGGAGCCATTGCTCCCGGTTGCGCTCCTCTCCCAAACCAGACTCCATTAGCGACACAGAGGAGCTGCCATAGCCGCTGGTCCAGCCACACACACACACACACACACTCACTCACCAACCATGAAAGCCATGTCCAGTGCTTTCATATCCCCTCCTCCTCTCAGCTTCTAGAGAAAGAAACCTTATCAGCTAGCGATTTTTGGACTCGGTTCTCCACAGCGTTGGAGCTAGATATCTCCAAGATAACCACCAGTTTGGTTCTACCTATATTATGTTCTAAGCTTTTTGTTCTTGGGTGCTTATTGCTACAGTGTTACCAGCTTCACTACTTGGAGGTGCTGTTTTGCTTGTCACTGGTCTCAAGTCAGGTATGTCACACAAAGTAGGGCTTCACCATAAAATGGAGGAAGGAAAGATGAGTCTCCAAGGAGAGCCCCTGGAGTCAGACAGGCAGGCTGAACAAAGGTTGTGTTCAGAATGAGCTCATCCACCTTTTCTTCATCTTCTTCCTCCTCCTCCTTCTTCAGCTCTTCTTCTGCTTTTTCAACTCGGAAGTTTTAGTGTGCTGAATGGAAGCAGAAGAACTTTGAAAGTGGTGGAGCTTTCAAGGTTTTAACTCCCATGAGGTTGCTGCGTTCATTCACATGCATACTAATAGGCATGGGCTGGTTACCGGTATTAAGGTTTTAAAACGTGATCGTTTCAAAACCACTAAAATTTTAAATTGTTTTGTTCACCTGGTTCAATCTCATTTTAATGAGATGCAGTTGAAATAGCTGGAGTGAATAGAATTTTCTGTTCTGGAGCATAAGGTAGCATATACACTCCTCTACCTGTAGCCGTGCACTGCCGGTCAGCTGGCTGAAAAAGAACCAGTATATTTCTTGGGTGGTGGTCATTTTGCCTCTTTGCAATTGAAGTGAATACTTTATTTATCTCAGGAGGGAAATTATTTTGTCAAAGTAGCATCTAACAACACAGATGTTGCACCTTTTTGTATAGTTTTGGTCATTTCGTGTCCAAGTGTTTCAGGTACAAAATGGTGCAGTCTGCCAAGTGGAGCTGACCATGTTTCAATTTCAACCTGCTTTGATAACCAGTGATTTAAATACTTTTTCTACTTTCTGCTCATAGTCTCTTGTAAGGAAAATTGTCTTTATTTCTCCAAGAAACTACAAGCATATGGTCGCTCAGTTTTTTTTGTTTTTTTGGTTGATCAGCATCCAGGGGTCTTGTTTCATAAAATTGATCAAAACTAACATAAAATGAAACAGGAAGTCATATAGAATGGCTGTAGAAAATAATAATTTTCAGCACTTCTGTGGCTATATCTCTGTTGTCTTAATATACTTAACTAAAGAAAGATATGCAGTGGTTAAAGTGCATGGGTTGTTTATGTTTTAGAAATTAAAATGGGAAGAGACTAAATGGCAATTTGAGCCAACAAATTGGCAAAGGAGCAAACGAAAACCAATTTATTCTGTCGGCTAATATTAGCTTGTACTAAATAGCTTATCATAACCAGCTGGACAGCAGAAAGGCATAATGGTTTTCCAAATAGGCACTTGAAAACTTCTAATTTACTGCTTAAATTTAGCAGCGTGTTCTGTTTCTGTATCACAATAACATGAGATAAATATACTGGATCATATTTATAACTGTCAACATATTATTTTGGCAGCAGTAGGATTATTTGTTGCTCTTTCGTGTCTTTTAATACGTATTATACTTTGGTCCTGTATGGTGTTTTAAGTGATTTATAAACGAAGCTGGATTGGATTGGACTTGTAAAAACAATTAGCTCGTTTTAGATTTTTGTTTAAAATTTGTCTTTTATTTATTTATACAGGAACTTCTTTTGAGACTCATTGTCTCATTTATAAGAGAGACCTGTTTGTCTAAAATTTACAGGCATAATTAGCATAATACTTTAATACCTTGAGACTTTTCTCAAAGTGATCATAATGTGAATATCTCATACTGGCCCATGGCATCTTACAAACTCATCAGCCTGAAAACACATCAGCGGATCTTTAGCAGAAACATTTAGAACATTCTACCCAGTGGTTCCCAAATGTTTCATAAAAAAACTACTAGCAAATTGTCCAAGTACCACAATGCTGTCAGACATTTCAAACATTATTGCAACACTTTGTCACAAGATGACAATTTTTTTGTATCCTCTGGTACAGTTGTTTGAAGGATGCCATTTAAATATGCATTCCAGTCTTACTCAATTTTTTTTAATTTCCATGTCTTAAGTTGCAAACCATGGCAGAAATATCCCCAGAAGTTGAAATTCTGGTGTGAAAATTGGACAACAAAATCCAATATGGCTGCTTTGCATATAACACTTGATGGCTGCCGTTAAAATGGTTTATTTGCTATTTTAAGGATTTGCCCTATTTAATCTTGCACCTAGTATGGTACAACCTCCTTTTATAAACAGTTTGCCACAGTGTACAACTTGCACAGAAGCGCATGGTTAGCTTGTATTGCTAATAGTTGTTAACCTGGTCACTGATTTTACTACTAAGAAAATCCCATGGTTTTTTGTACATTTAACTAGAACACATTGCATTAGGTTTGAAGGCACTCCCAGGTCTACGTTTCGACTGTAGTGGTAAATAAAACACATGGAGCTGCCACATGTTCCTAATAAGGTTGTACAAGGAGTTCTTCAGATTTGTTCCTCCACTCTATTCTTCTGAGATGTTTTTGATGAAGCTGAAGATCGGATTGGACTACATCCCAGTCAATTTATTTGTATTTATTTAGCAAATTGCTGTGCCAAAACTACTTGTCAGTGTGTGTAGCCCAAGTAGCACCAGTACTGCTTGTTGCACAGTTTGAGAACCGTGGTTCTAACTACTGGTGGCCATGGGGATGCGATAGGATTTTAAAAGCAGAAGAGTACCTTCTTCTTTTTTTTGTTGATTGTTTGGTCATGCAGGTAGTTAATGTTCAACAAAGTGGTGTCAACATACACATTTGCGCACACACTCTTCTGTTTGAGTGTGTGTGTGAGCGAGTGAAGCAACGGCTGTTGCAGGCAGCTTCTTATAGGAAGTTCTCATGATGATTCTTGCTTTGTTGTGGATCAGTTTCCAGGCTTCCCTATCCTGCACCCGCTGGTGGCTTTATTTTCAAAATAAAAGCAGATCTACAGAACGTATGATAGTTTGGTCTTAAGGGAGTGGAGATCATGGCTGCACATGTCCTTTTTATTACACAATTACTTGTATTGATGTGGTTTTCAATCAGATCAGGTGTCATGCATGAACATACTCTGTATTCTCTTCTCAGCCTTAGGTGACATCTTGTGCATAATAGACTAAAGGTGTCCAGTTTGCTTGGAGATTGAAAGGAGGTGTGCTTGTAGACTGCTGAGTGCGTGTGTGTTCTGCAGCTCTCCTAGCCACTGTGTGAAATCTTGCTGACAAGAAGCCTGTGAGCTTGACACAGTGTGCTGCGACAAAGCTGGGGCTGGGAAGAGCAATCAAAATGGTGGCCACGCTCCTTCTCTCCCCACCTCGGTAGGGCAGACAAGTTCTCGAGGAGGAGCTGATAGAGGACGAGCAGGCGAGAATCTGCTGTGGTAGACACATTCGCCTGGCAAGACAGGCTGGCTGCAGTGGATCTTGTCTGCTGGAAGCTGTTGGAAATGAGCTGGGGATTGCACACTGAAGGGGTGATTCAGGTCTTTTGGTGGAGGAAGCTCCAGTGCAGATAGCTGGTGCTCTGTTTGCACTTCCAGCTCAAGCTTCAATTTTCACAAGTGTGCAACACATTCCTTATCTGTTATTTTATTCTGCAAAAATAGCTGATTGAAAGGATTCTACCATTGGGGTTGCAGAGTCTTTGAGACTCCTAAAGTCCATTGGCTTTACGTGTCAATTTTATTGCTGTAGCAATAAATGCACATCTTAATAAAGATTGGAAAGCACCATTTTAAGGCTTTTGTATGCTAAATGTACAGCTGGACAATCAATCAATAATCTGATCATCAGAAACTGAAGCAGAGAAAACCTAAATCAAATATTTACATTTTATCTGGTCCTTTGGTGTTTTGTAAAGATTGTTGGACTTTTAGCCTTTTATTAGTTCATATGAAACTATGCTTTCACTTTTTTATCCAGTTTGTTTCAGAGTAGAAATTCACATCTTAAACTAAATGTATACTCAAATGTTCTTGAATTTATAATTTTGCACATATCTAAAACTTTTAGTTTTAGATATGTGATTTTTTTTTTTTTTTAGTTTTCTTACATATGTCTGAGGATTTAATCAAAATTCAGAATAAATATAGAAAATTACTCATTCAACAATAATCCTAAAGTCCTAAATAGGATGCAACTGGACTTCTCTCGTTTCTTGAAGACGTTTGAACTCTCATCCCAAAAGGTTTCTTCAGTTCTGATTATGGATTAGGAGTATCAGGCTGATGCATTGTAGCCAGAACGATGACACTGATTGGGCCGTTAGGGTCAGTAGTAGGGCTATTATGGTCACGTTGGGCAATAAGAAAACAATATAATCACATTTGCCACATCTGGTGTTTTCAGATAGAATAAAATAAAAGCCATTAAAACAGAGTGAGGGGAAAAAGTAGAAGTATAGATATACAGAAAGTCTGAGAATGGTTAGTGTTAAAATCTATGTGTGTGGAACTGTAACCAACAGAGGCCCTTTGGTGAACCTTTGTGGCTCCTACCTTAACTGCAGATGCCTTTCTTTTTGTTTCTATATGTTCTCTGCTTGTAACCCCAAATGACCAGTTTCCTCCAGTCATTCACTTCAGTAAATTTTGAAAATTCTTTAGCTCCACAATTAAAAAAACAAAACAAAAACAATGTTGTATACATTTTTTAATTGATTTAATTTTTACTTCTTCTATAAGTAAAATATCAAACCTTTTTATGGATCATTTTAATTTACATTTAAGACCTACCCAATTAAATACCTTAAATTTAACTTATTTAAACACTTCAGCAATTCAAATATAACTTTATATAAGTTATATTTAACTTTATATAAGTTGCTGATGATGCCCGTCTGTTTTACAAGCCAAACTTCTAAATATACATTTTTCCAAGATGGAGCTAGTTGTAGATAACATAAGAGCACATTGGTTATAATTGTCTAAACCTACCTATTTAATGGCAGTTTTTGGAGTAGAAACCATTTACAGGTCAGGCTGAATGTCTGGGGATAATTTCCTTTCAACTGTGCTTCCCTGTAAAATAGGTAGGGGTTGCACTGATCAACCTTCCTTCAGGCCAATATCGCATAACTTTCTGTCTTTGACAAGTAATTCAGATGTCTTTGTAAGACCTATAAGATATACATAAGGAAAAATGTTCTGAAGTTCTTAGTGTTGCATTTAATGAATAAAAACTTTTTTTGCTTTTTGATCATTTGACCCTCTGATCACCGGTCAGAGTAGGTCATGTGAAAATTACATGATTGCTGCATCTCTATTCGTTGGTTTTGTTGTTTTTCTCCACGGCATGACACCACCTGAATTCCTCAGCTAGAGCCGCAGAAAAAATCTAACTTAACTAATCAACGAAAGAAAATGATGGAAAAGCCATAATGAACAAGTGTGCAAAATTAAAATGGAAATTAAGAGCTAGTGTGGAAATTGTACATGTATTTTAGGCTACCTAGGGACTTTAAAGACCTTGTAGAAACCCTTTACCTGAATTGAAGGATCTGAGTAACTTTTCACTGCAGCTCATAACTAATCAATATGTTATTGATCTGATTTGGAAGCACGCTTGTCCTAATTTAAATTAACACCAAAATTCAGCACTGAGGTGAGGGGGTATTTTTGTACAATACTAAAAGCTGTAATGATTCTGAGGTGTTTCAGGTTCACAGCAAAAACTATTTTAACTGG
Source organism: Crenichthys baileyi (assembly GCA_036173005.1). Lineage (NCBI taxonomy): Eukaryota > Metazoa > Chordata > Actinopteri > Cyprinodontiformes > Goodeidae > Crenichthys > Crenichthys baileyi. Next base: position 877,887 of record JAHHUM010001464.1, read on the forward strand.
TAAGGCAGGGGATCAAAAGACCGAGACCTATGTAATGGTTTGAATGCTGGACGGAAGTGGTCATGTAGCTCATCACTCACCCCGTTTCTGTATCGTTACCACCTCCTCTCTGTCTCACACGTACACAGCATCTCCCCTACTCCTTCCCCTCCCATCGTCCTAACCTCACTCGTTCAGTTACTCACACCGCATGATGCACTCCTCCATTCTTCTCTACCTGGGGCGGTGAAGGAGGCCAGGAGAGACGCACAAAAGCAAATTGAAATGCTCCAGTGACTGCTTTCTTGACGTGATGCATGGCTCATTTGATGCAGTCTGGCCCTGCTGTTACACTAGCAACCAAAGTACTGGACAGATAAACACTACAGAGAAAATCCCTTCCTTTTGTCTCTTGCTTTGTGCTGATTTTCATCTTCTGATGTCCTGAAACCTCAAACTTTCTTTGAGATTGTGTGAAAACTGTTATTTATGGTATGATGTTTTATGCTGTGTAACTTTTGGCCTGTTTAAAGAGCTAAATGCACCATCATGTCTGAGTTTTAGGTAGAACAAGGAAGTGGTTTGGTAGAGTTGGTAGAGGTGTCTTTCCAGTTTCTGTTGTCAGTCGCCACGTTACACTGCTGCAGAACTGGTTTCTCCTCTTTGCTTTCCATCTGAACATCACAGTTCAGAGTTTCCCCTCCTTGAAAGAAAAAGGGTTCGTAGCTCTGGGAAGTTGTCTCCTCTCAACATGTATGTACCTAAGGAGCAGATTTAAAGAAATCATGGGTCTAAAGTGACTGTGCTGATGTGACGGTGTGTCCTGTGGGATAAATGAGGAGTCTTATGGTTTTCAAATTCATCATGATTTAATGTCCTTCTGCAGTAGGACACAGTGAACCTACTCTCAGCCTCAAGCTGCCTGTGGTAGAGGGAGGAAAAGAAAAAAAAAACCCTCAGGCCTCTTTGGAGACGCCCGTTCCTTAGGCAGTGTGGTGCCTCTGGACAAGGCCTTCATTGAGCAGGAACAGGACTGGTCTTGTAGGGAGAGATCCACGCTGGCTCAGCCTCTGAGACAACAGAGCTGTCCATCCACGTTTAAATATTTAGAAGTTCGGAAAGGAGGTCCCAGTGGTAAGTTAATATTGATGCGTCTCTCGTCTTTCCCTTCTCAGACTTGTTGAGTTGCCTCAAGAGGCCAGTTTGGTGGATCTAGAGAAGAAGATACTCTCCTCATCTCATCTAAAGTAAACGGTGAAGGTTTCTACTGTTTTCTGAGGGTAATCTGCTCGAGTTTACATTTTGAGCTCATAGGTTATTTTTCTGGTTTTACTGCTTCCCTTGTCCTCCTGTGGTTACTCTGAAAGGCTCTGTCCTGACTAGCTTGTAACCTCACCCACCTCCTGTAACTGAAGTAACTGCCATGTCAGGCTTACAAGGAAGTCAGCATTGCAGTGTTTTCTGGCAGTTGTCCACTGACTGCAACTCACAAGAAACCCTTCAGTGCATCCTGCAGCTTTTTCATGAGATCTGTTTCTGGGGAAGAAATGCAGAGTCGGAGAGGCCCTTTTTTTGAGTCATTAGAGACATAGTCGGAATGAAATCGAGTTGTGATGGGAACCTTTGGTGGGAGGAATAAAAGGCCTTAGAGTGCCTCTCAAAAGTATTCATACTCATTTTATCACTAACAGCTGAAATTGTTCCTCCTTCATCTCTGCAAAATAGCTGAAGCTCAGTCGGATTGGATGGAAAGCTTCTGTGAACGTCAGTTTTTGAGTCTTGCCAAAAATTCCCAATTGGATCTTCGTCTGGAGTAAATATGTGTCAATCCAAACTAACTCGGTCTCAAGTCTTTTGCTGCCTTCTACAGGTGTGGTTCCAGGATTTGCCTTTTATTTAACTCCAAGAAAAATATACCCAAAGCATGATGCCGTCAACATTATGTTTCCTAGTGAAGATTGTATGTTTAGAATGAGTGTTTGCAAGTAGGCCAGAAAGCAGAACAACTTCTACATGTTTTGCCAATTCGTCGAATGGCACTACTTTTGGCTTTCTTATCACTATTCTTCCATAAAGGCCAGATCGGTTGGTTGCAGATTTGTGGCATGCAGGACTGATAGTTGTCCCGTCAATAGGTTCTCCTCATCTGAGCTGTGAAATTCTGCAGCTCCTCTGGAGTTACCATTAGTGGTCTCGGCTGTTTCTCTGATGTCAGTTTAGGTCGTCAGCCATGTCTTGGTAGGTTTTTACAGTTACGCCGTTGTGCATTCCAATTTCAGATGATTGATCAAACAGTGCTCCATGAGATGTTCCTAGCTTATAATCTTGCTTTAGAAGCTAATGTTGCTTTAAATGTCTTCACAGGTTTATCGCTGACCTGTCATCGTGTTCCTTGGTCTTCATGATGCTGTTTGTTCACTGATGTCCTCTAACGAACCTCTGAGGCCTTCACAGAACAGTTGTTTTTACTGATGTTAAATTTCACACAGGTGGAAATTTTAATATCAGTAAAGTTGACTTCAAAAGCCGATTGGTTGCAGAGGATTTTAATTATGGGTATCAGATTAAAGGGGTTTAATTTTCATAATTGTATTACCAAAAAAAATTAAACTATGTATAATTTTTCGTGCACTTCACATCTTTGCATTACTTTGTATTGGTGTATCACAAACAATGCCAAAGAGATACACTGAAGATAGAGCTTGTAGTATGACAAAATGTACGACAAGTAGTTCAGGGGGTCAGATTACTTTTGCAAGGTGGTGTATCATGGGGAGATTTTGTGGTTAATACCTGGAGTTAGTGTTTCTGAAATGATGTAGAATTTAGAAGAGAAGGCAGCAGATTGATTTGAGGGAGGAAACCGTTTCCTTGGAGAAGCGATCTTCCAAGGCTGCATGGAATGTAAGGTTTCCTGGACTAATTGTCCTTGTGGAAAAGCACTTCCTGGTTTCTCTGTGAGGTCTGTCCTTGTCTCCTTGGTCATGTTTGTTTAGCCAATGCACGAGCAGATGTGCTTCAGTTTTAGGAGCTCTGAGTCAGCTTTCCCGTCCGACAGTGGATATGTTCTGGTTGGACTTGCCTGTTGCCTTTTTTTTTCCTTTAGCCTACTTGTGTATATGATTTAATTTCTCTGAATTGTTCTTTTTAAAACCAAATGGAAGAAAGCTCTTGAGAAAACCAAATATACCCACATACCTTCCCTTGTAAAATAGTAAAAATAATCACACCTGAAGCTATTATTAAATTGTGCACTTAATCATTTTAGATGGAATATTTAATCGTGTTGCAGAGGGTTGCCCTGAGATTCATCCCTCATGCTTTCCATGCTTTTCTCTCTGATGTTATTTAGGAGCCCAATTTTTTTTATTTACACAAGCATTCATGCATCTTCTAAAAGTATTTTTGATGGCAGGATTGCTGTAAGTAAGTACTGTAAGTGTTTTATATAGAGGCAAGATAACCAGACTTTGGATGCGGTCTTCAGCTTCTGTCACTGTTGCCGAGAACAAAACCACACATCTCACTTCTGCTTTTTGCGTCTCAGCCATGACAGCCTGCAGAAGGAACCGGCAGGAGGGGAGGCTGCTTGCTCAGGTCTGCGCTCTTAAAGCTAAATACTTCCATCTGTGTAACAGGATAGCCGAGGCGAGCAGCTCCTCTACTCTGCTCAAGCAGGACGGTCAAAGACCTTGAGGAGCACAAAATGGCTGGCCGGCCATGCCACTGATACTCCGGCGCGATTGGCTGTGTCTCCTTGACCGCTGCGGGGTCTGGCTGTGTGAAATGGAGTCCTCTGTGTGGAGCGTTGGCCCAGCCTCAGCTCTGATGCAGAAGATAATTCTGTCAGCCTCGAGAGGGAGAGACGTGAGAGCAGCCAAGTGAGGTGACTATACTAAGAGAAGGCTGAGCAGAAGACTTTCAGGTTACTGCTCAGTAAACTTGCTTCCTCATTTAATCTTGAGATATTTTCACTTTGCATCAGACGGCAATTGAAAGGTTCAGCTCATTTGTTTTTTTTTGGTTTTCTAACAAGGATAAAGCAAGTGATACAATGAGGGTATTTGTTATCGAACCTTCACACCCAGGAGGCTCACACTGAGGAATTCACCCGCTTGTTTTCTGAACATTTCAGCCCTGAAGGTCACATAAATACTTCTGAGAGACTCAGATCTGAATGCAGATGAAAAAAGCTCATATTCTGATTGTATTTTTCTTGGTGGCGAGTCTTCACCATGACAACCTGAAGATGGTAACGACACAGAAGATGGCCCTTAAATGGCTGCTTCTTTGTAATCTGCCTGGTCATTATCATCTGAGCAAAAAGAGGCCAAATGTTGTCACCAAGTGCTCTGTGCTGCAGTCGTCCCTCTTTGAGAAGGAACAATCTGAGCCCTTTGCTGAGCACAAAGGCTACCCTTGGAGCAAGGTTACTTGTTCCATGATGGCCAGCTTCTATCTCCCTCTTTTCCCTCTCCCCAGTGTAGCTTTAGAGGGAAACGTTGAAAAAGAGAGCTGGACATATTAGGAAAGGAAATGTCTCGGTTTGTATTGCAGAACTGAAAAGAGGAGAACGAGTTCACTAATCTCACTGCATGGGTGATGCCAGGTAACCATCTGCCACAGATAAAGAGCTCAACACACAGGGTTCCTACTCTTGTCTGGACAACCTCAAAAAGTATAGTTTACTTATTAACATCTCCATGTCAGGATTGGTGTATATATAAGAGAAATTTAAGTATGGAATAATTCTTAGGTTTCCAGATTTATTCCTTAATATCTTTTCTAAAAGATAAAGAATATCTTTAAAAAATACTTCACAGATTTTATATTGAAATTGTTTTTTATCTTTAAATTGCCTCAACAAATCTTGTGTTTAACCTTTTAACCATATTGACTGAGATTCTACAGATAGAGGAACAGTCATTGAAAAATAATGAAGGGTCATTTCCCAGCTTTTGTTGGCGTCTGGACAACATAATTTGTTTTTTTCCAAAATAAGTACTATTTTCTTATAGCTTAGGTACCACAATAGCAAACTGGGTTTTAAAGCATCTGTATTTACTGTACAGCAGTGGTTCTCTAATTTTTTTTATACCATTAAGTTTTCCAAAGACCACCATTCTGTCCAGAAATTTGGGAATTTATACCACAACAGGTGTTTGTCACCAAAGATATAAATAAACAAAATAAAACGTAGCCGTTTAGATAGGCATTCTATTCTTATTCAGAAGTACAAATCTGAAAGTTGGAAATTTAAAAAATAATTCCTCATTAAGCTGGAATTCCCAATGGGAAATGTGAACCTCCAAACCCAGTAGTTTTTTTTTTGTCCTTGAATCTTTTTAACATATGGTACCGTACAGCCACTATTTGGTTTAGTGTTAGAAAGTATGCAGAGACATGCATTGCTCTTGGCTTCTATTACTAATAGTAGTTACCTTGGCCATTGAGTAAAATAACTGGCAAATCTAATGGCCGATGTGTTTTGAAAAATTCATCTTTTGGCCGTTTGGGCTTATTAGCTCTACATGCTACATACATGCTAATAAGGAATGGGCACTGTGACCCAGTCTAAGCACCAATCCTGCAAAGATTCCGTCCCATCTATGAAGGATTTGGTGAGGCTGTTGTTGACCCTTCATATGTTTGTCACTAAAATGATTACCTGTGATACACCTTTCTTTTGTGTAAGGTTCAACCCTTTTAAAGGCTGTAATTCTTCCTTAAAGTGAGAAAATTTAGTGCCAGTACTGTTTACCTTGCAAAATGTTGATTTAAAAAATAACGTCATAGTAACACTAAATGCAACCTAAGTACCATCAGTGGTAGGTCTACCATTATCCTAGTGGAAGAATAATGGATGCAGGATAAATACAGTCCAGATTTGACAAGTTTAAGTGTTTTATAGATTTTGAAATCAGTCAATTCAGACCCTAAGTTGGAAGTCAGACATACAGATCAAATGTATGCTTATACTACTCTTTTTTTTTTTTTTTTTAAGGTATATGTTTTATACTCAGTTACCTAAAACATACAAACGAATGGAAGCTTGAAATGGAAAATATATAGGAACCCCGAGCTCTTAGACTTTGCAGTATAGACGATCCAGATGTTAAATAAAAAAACGTTCCTGTCTCTCTGGGATGATGGCCGTATTATTCCAACCAGGAGCCCATGTTAGGAGCACAGCTGTATCCCTCCTCCCTTCCACCTTCCTGCTGTTTTTGATCTCAGGACTAGCTTGGAACCTTCAGTCAGCCGAATGCTTTGAGGTTCAAAGATCAAAATGGCTCTGCTAGTTGTCCTCCATTACAGAGGTGGCATGTGTTCAGGCTGTTATGCATTAACTAAACTGACACTGAGAATGTTTTTTGAATCTGTTTTTTTTTAAAGCATCATTGAAGCTGCAAACTGTGCAGACAATCTCCTTGTTTAGCTGGAATCTTTAGGTAAGGGACCCCTATCCTGCTGCCATGAGCTGTTTCTCTCTCTTACTTGCTCTGAATGTGACACAAGTGAAGGTCAGGCAGGAGACAGATCAGCAAATCTTGCTGGACTGCAGTGTCTGAAAGGCTCTGCACATGTATTTATGGCTCCTCTGAGGCAGACTGGAATCATAGCGCAGATCTTCTGAATGTTCACTAGAACCTTGTCAAAAACCTTGATGTTATTATAAATACACAGAACTGAACTTAGATAGGAGGGAGCCAAATAATAAATTTATAAAAAATTTAATCCACCAAATCCCTTAGTTATACCAGAAACATGGTGACAAAAAGAACAAAAAGACAGAATGAAGGCCATGTCTACTTGAGGTCACCATTCTATGATGGATGGTCCTATTAAGCGGAAGCTTTGAGGAAAAAAAAAACTACCAAGAGGCCTACTGCAAAGCTAAAAATAACTGAAGGTCTGTATGGTTGAATCTGTCTGCGACTTGCACTATTTTTGAGTTGTGTGTGTTCTCCATACTTCTGAGCTTTCCTCAAGGCAACAACATAAAAGATGTCTTCTGGCCAAGATGTCTGTTTTAATGTTAATTTCTCCAAGCATGTGGTTAATTCTCAAGCCAGGAAGCAGAACTTGTTGCCTGAAGAAATCAAGGTAGAAATCTTAATTTGTAAACGTGGAGCACTGGGACATGGAGTGCAGATCAAAACCCTAAACTACACAGCTGTTTAGTTGGGAGGGATGAAAGTTTGGAGGACCAAGAAAAAGTGGTAGCTTGAGGGTAATGTCCCAAACCTAGATTCTGAGAGCTTAAGAGCTGCTTGAGATTCCACAGATGCAGCTGCAGTCTGTTGTAATACTTGACGAGTTTGTCCAGACCTATTTGAAAGAGAACATTGTTTTTGTTTTCTATAAATGTAAAAAAAAAAAAAAAAAAAAAAATCTTGATTTTAAAGTACAGCATCTCACAAAAGTGAGGACACCACACCCTTGAATACACATTTTTGTAAATTTTGTATAATATCTCTTAATCGGACAACACTGTATATATAACACTTTGATACGATGTAAAGTTACCAGTGTACAGTTTGTGTAACAGTGGAAATTTGCTTTCCACTCAAACTAACTCAACACACAGCCGTTAATGTCAAACGGTTGGCAACAAAAGTGTACACTCCTAAGTGAAAATGTTCAAATTGTGCCCAATTAGCCATTTTCTCTACTGGGTGTCATGGGACTGATTAGTGTTACAAGGTTTCAGGTGTGAATGAGGAGCAGGTGTGTTAAATATGGTGTTATGGCTCTCACACTCTCATACTGGTCACTGGAAGTTCAACATGGCGCCTTATGGCAAAGAACTCCCTGAAGATCTGAAAAAAAGATATGTTGCTCTACATAAACATTGCCTAGGCTGCAAGAAGATTGCCAGTACCTTGAAACTGAGCTGCAGCAGGGGGCCAAGACCATCCAGCAGTTTAACAGGACAGGCTCCAATCAGAACATGCCTCGCCATGGTTAACCAAACAAGTTGAGTGCATGTGCTCAACTACAAATTTGGAAGTTGTCTTTTGAAAGTGGACATATGAGTGCTGTCAGCATTGCTGTAGAGGTTGAAGGGGTGGGTGGGTCAGCCTTTAAGTGCTCAGACCATATGCCGCACACTGCATCAAACTGGTCTGCATGACTGTCGTCCCAAAAGGAAGCCTCTTCTAAAGATGATGCACAAGAAAGCCTGCAAACAGATTGTTGGAGACAAGCAGACTAAGGACATGGATTACTGGAACCATGTCCTGTGGTCTGATGAGAACAAGATAAACCTATTTGGTTCAGGTGGTGACACGTGTGTGGTGGGCGATAACCAGGTGAGGGGCACAAAGGAAAGTGCATCTTGCCTACCTACATTCAAGCGTGGTGGTGGGAGTGTCATGGTTGGGGCTGCATGAGTTCTGCCAGCTCTGGGGAGGAACAATTCAATGAGAGAACCATGAATGCCAAGATGTACTGTGACATTCAATTCAAAAATACTTTATCTACATACTTAGCAGAGGTAGATCCCCTCCCTTAAGAAACTGTTCCGCAGGGCAGTGCTCCAACATAACGACCCCAAACCCACCTCCAAGACGACCACTACCTTGCTAAAGAAACTGCGGGTAAAAGTGCTGGACTAGCCAAACATGTCTGCAGATCTAAGTCCTATACAGCATCTGTGGGGCATCCTAAAATAGAAAGTGGAAGAACACTAGGTCTCTAACATCCACCGGCTCTATAATGTCGTCATTGAGGAGTGGAAGAGGACTGCAGTGGCAACCTGTGAAGCTCTGGTGAACTAAGATGCTCAAGAGAGTTTAGGCAGTGCTGGAAAATTATGGTGGCCACACAAAACATTGACACTTGGGCAATTTTGGACATTTTCACTTGAGACAGTATTCACTTTCGTTGCCGACAGTTTAGACATTATTGCTGTGTGTTTTAATTATTTGGACAGCAAATTTACACTGTTATACAAGCTGTACACAAAACTGTAAGGGGCGTACTCACTTTTGTAACATGCTGTAGGTATGTTACAGCTGCTGTCTCAAGAATGTAAACACACCTACAAATCAGTGTATCGATTTACTTACTTCCTGTTGGTAACATAGGCAAGACGTCAAACCCATGTTTGATTTATCTAAAGAGGAGCAGAACTTTTTTTTTAACTCAACCCAATAGCTTAATGTTTTCAAATAACTAGATTTCAAAAATCAACTGATCTGAAATGCGAGCGCGGGTTTTCTAACCTGGGACAAAATTGATGTCCCTGTACTGAAACCATGAGTGAGGTTGTATGCTGTATGTCGACCCTCAAAAACATGCATTTAAGGACAGTATTTCTTTCCACTATCCCAAAACATGACGATGTATAATTTTTTTAACACAATAAACGCATACCTTGATATTATATATTTTGAATGTTTTGTTTTGTAGATGCTTTTCAACGTCTTGTGACCTCTTTTGTTGTTATCATTATTTTTATTTTTGTTTCAGGAGTCCTTAATACCCAAAACCAAGTTTTATGGCAGTATTTTAAAAAAATTACTGAAATGATGCCAATTTTTGTGCAGGGTCACGACTTTTCAACCCTTCCAATGTAAATTGATGGAGATTTCCATTTATGTTATACTTATCCTAATTTGTAATCTACACATATGATCTTAGTATGTTGGAATGTCCTTCTACTGTTCTTTCAAATAAAATCATTTTGGTTGACATAGAACTGTTTTCAAAAGCGTAACTAACATATCTAGCTGAAATGACTATAAGTTTGTTTATTCATGGTTAACTATCTCCTCAAAGTTAAACCGTAATGCAAAACTTGCTGCCCTTGCCTACCATTAACAACTTTGCTTCCCGTAGCAACCAAAACCTGTTGGTGAAATTAAATGGGTTGCAGCAGCAGAAATAAAAACAAACGGTTGGTACTCGGGATTGAGCAAAGATGCGTTTCATTAGTTGAGTTAAACTTTTGACTCATAGGGGAAGCATGTGTATCTCGTTTCACAATTGGTCTGGTCTTGAAATCAAACATGTTTTTGCTTCATCATGGACCTGGGTTTTTGATGTCGAAGTGATTGATTAATGTCTCTAGTCAAATGCTGGGCAATTGTGGACCTACTTTCCTGAATGCTAAAAGCCTCTAGATAAGTATCTGTCTACAGATTATTGTTTAAGTTTTTGATCAGGTGGATGGTTTATATTTTAGGATAATTTTGATGTCTCTGGGCGTCTTAAGGACACTTTGAACTCTTCGGAGTTGGTTGGCTAACTCTGGTCAGGGCCTTAAATCCAAAGTTGCCTAACTGGTTTACATAGTTTTGCTTACACATGTGTAATGATGCTTCCTAACTTGCTTTTTTTGACCAAGCATAACGACCCCATAGAACTGAATTACGGTTGGTGATTATAATTATCTTTCTAAGAGTCGGAGTAGTTTACACACAGATGTGTACTGAAATTACTGATGTATTTTTATGTCTTTTGGTACACTTTTTTTCAACTTCATTTCATACCATTTCCATCATTTTTATTTAATTTGAAGAGTCATCTGATGAATGTTATGACAAAATGTTCATAGCGAACATTATTGATTCCTCACATCTCTTCTGAAACGGCCCCGTCTCATTGATCGGGCAGGTGGGATCGATGTTTCATCTCTCTGTATTCAGACTTCCTCAAATGAGCCGCACCATGTGATCACATCCTTTTAGGGAAGGGCTCTGCTCTGATCACAGGCAGAGAGGAATGAGGTCAGCGTCCATCTATCTGGTCCCTTATCACACAAGAGCTGAAATGCTGTTTTATAATATGGCAGATACCCTCGTCAAGGAATCACAAACAAGATGTATATGTCAGATTAAGTTGGATAGTTTGCCAGGTATTTCATTATTATCAGTAACTAAAAATCAAGGCTTGGCAAGCCAATTTATACATGTATTTGAAGGATTACTCTTTAGGCATTTTCTCCCTTAAATTGATTGTTCAATTCTCCTCAGTCACTTAAACCATTAGATTTCTCATCGAATCCTAATCAGTTCTGCAGCAGCATGTCAACCCTAAACCCACGCAGTTGTTGACGTATCTTCATCAGCAAGAAGAAAAGAGGTCTTGCAACAGATGGTGTTGCCCACCGCCCCCTCCCCCGCTCCATCCGGATCTGGTTCTGAACAACATTCAGTCAGTCCAGGATTATGTCGCGAGATACATTTCCAAACAACCTAAATCCACCGAAGAACCACTGAAGGTCTCAAAGTGCTGTTTCTTAGCCCAATAGGCAAAAACATTTACTATTAAAGGGTCCAGTTGTGATGCTGCTGTCCGTCTTCTTACCAGCATGCAGAGATATGAACACATCTCACCTGTCCTGACCTCTCTTCATTGGCTCCCTGTGCGTTACAGAAATAATTTTTAAATTTTATTGCTAGATTATAAATGCTTGAATGGTCTTGCTCCTCTGTACCTGTCGCATCTACTCCAGCCTCATCTTCCTTCGCGAGCGCTTAGATCAGCCAACCAGTCACTTTTAATTGTCCCAAAAACTAGGCAAAAATTTAGAGGCGACCAAGCCTTTTCTGTCATGGCTCCCAAACTTTGGAAAGCACTGCCTTTCAACGTCAGACAGGCATCCTTGCTTCCTATTTTTAAGTATCTTTTAAAAAGACCTCTTTTTTCAATAGCATTTGACCAGATGTGAGTTGACATGCTCCTCTGTTTTTATCTATTGTACTTTGTATTTTAAATGTCTGTTGAATGTCTTGCTTTTTTTTATTTATTTATTTATTTTGGTATGTACAGCACTGGCCACCTTGCTGTTTTTAAGTGTACTTTATAATTAATTTGGATTTGGGGTCACTGAAGGGTTAAGTTTATTGTATTGTATAATATTACATTTGACAGTTTGATATTCCCTTATGCTTTGATGAGGAAAATTATTAGCAAACGAAGGTCAGTTGTATTATTCACCTTTTTCTGGTTTTGTTTTGAACAGCTATTGACTACCAGAGGCAATTTGTATGAGCTTTAAACACGATTAAGAACCACAACAAAATCTAGTTTTTTTTTTTTTTTGCTATATAGTTACTCTTGGTGTTTATTTATTAATAGCTTAGAGATCCTTTCACAGATGGATTCTCTTTGGTATCACTTCTTTTGTTCTTAAACCTTCGGATGAGGATGATCCACCAAAAACCCAGATGGACACATAAACTGTATACTCTGTCTGTGAGGTGATGCTGGTCCTCTGAGTTTGTGCGTCTGTGCCTACAGTCTCTGTCCACTGATTGTTGTGTTCAGGGCAGTTAATTTAGGTGCAGATGGGCGCGTGTTAGTTGATAGTACAAATGTTAATTACACTTCCCGGCTACCATTTTGCTGTGGTCTCGGGGCCTGCCGTGCCCTGTGTTTGTTCACCATAAAAAATTAAATGACATTGTAAATGTGTAGAAACCCTGAAGTGTTAACAGCGCTGAATTGTTTAGTTTTATTATGTTATTTGGGCCTTCAAGCGGCTATCTGCTCCGAACACAACGCTGACATGTCACCACCGCTTTTTCTTTCTGCTCTCGGTGGAGGAGGACGCTTTTCTCTGAAAAGCGCTATATAAATAAGCTTGACTTTACTTGACCACCTTTAAGTAAATGTGACAAACTCTTGGCAAACTGTTGCTTATTTATACATCCAGCTGTTGGAGACCAGCTCCTCAGGGGTCATATTTCTGGCCAACTAGTAATGGTGAGTCACTCATTCTCTTTTGTTTTTATATTTGGTGTCTAAAAACATGTTAGAAAAATGTGTTTAAGCTTTTCCTTTTTGAAAAAATTTTAACAAAAATCGATCCCGAGATCTAATTGCATTAATTTAAAAAGCTTGCCAACTGTAGATTTAAGGCTACTTCACAGGATTGATGGGTGTTGCTCCGTCAGTTACTGCATACGGTTTTTTTTTTTTG